>JAYRBV010084666.1:0-15701 GCA_036023255.1 Mitrocomella polydiademata
ATCAAAGTTGGGAGTATGTGACGTCATCAATGTTGATATTTTAAAAACTTTAAAACCCTATAACTTGGTGAAAACTTTACCAAATTCGCTGAAACTTTTGGAAAGGTTCTAGATTTATTAAATGAATCGATAGAAGCAAGAAAATTAGGGGGGTAGTTTTTCCCTCAATTCCCCTTTAAATCACTTTTACTTTTTGCTAAATGAATACCAAAAAAGCACTTTTAAATAGTTCTGCATTAGTTCTTGCATAGTTCATTTACAATTTAAACATTTTTGGGGCTTATACATTGCTGAGTTTATTATCAGATAAATTATAAAGGAGTTATAACTAAAGTAAGTTCGCTCTGTTTGAAATATCCATTAAAATACATAACTAATATATTCTGCTTTATATGCAATAAAATCAATTTAGATTGGTACAATTTGGTCTTTGCTCTCCTCCACAATAAATATTGGAACAAGCATTACACCCTTCATCGTCATGGCAGTTACTAAAAGTCATCATTGGAGAGCTACCTTTCTATTCTTGGGAATCGTGGCTTGTATTTTTTCAATATTCGCGTACTTCTCCATCAATGAAATGGCCGGAAATGAACAAATTGAAAAAAGTAATGAAAAGAACCAAAGTGACACAAGCGAAAAGAAGAAAACTTCTTCATTGAAAGACCTAGCAACAAGTTCTGTATTTTGGACAATAAGCTTATGTTATCTCTTATGGTCGTTAGTGAAAGGAGGAACAGAAGATTGGTTGCAACTCTATTTAATTACTGAACGAGGTCTAGCAAACACAGAAGGTAGATTGCATTTCAACTCTATGCTTTTTGATTGGTACCTCCCCCCCCCCTCCCCCCATACATGCCCCTCATACCAATGTTTGGAAGGTGGTAAAGAAGGGTTAAAAAGAAGAGCACTTTTTTAATTTCTTGACAAGTGAATTTTAATTTTCTTTCTTATTTCGTTATATTCAGCCAATTTCAATGTTATGATTTTTCAAATTGGTGGATTTGTTGCCAGCTTATCATCTGGTGGAATATCTGACCAACTTGTATTAAAGGTAAAATCAATAATTTTTCTCACTTGTATCGAAATAGATGAAATAAATAAAAAATTGAATAATAAAAGATTAACAGTGTTGTTTAGCTATGAATATGCCTGTTATACATAAGAACGTGGTTATCCAAGAAGAATACAACGATAACGACAACTAAGAGGAAGTAATAATGGCCCAAAAACTGCAACAACAAAAAACTTTTAACCATTTTCTCTTCTATTGTTATAGTATGCTTCTAGAATGAAAGCAAGTCCAAGATTACTGGTCATCATATTCTGTTCAACCACCAGTATCTTTTGGTTCTATTTGCTACATTTCATCAAAATCCACATACTGCCACCAATGGTATTTTTTTCATCTTTATAATTATGCGTCTTCAATTGAAGGATCAATTTTGATTGAAATTTTGGAAAAATATTTAGCCACGGCGTTGATTTGACATAGTTTCAACATTGCTTTGATTTATTATTATTGACGATATGTATCGCAATAAAAGCTATAATAGCCTCTTCAGTACTGGACGCTATAGTGTTGATATTAAATGAACGTTGGTGAATCGGCATGTACCTGTTATTTTGATGTTACTGGTACCTTTATTGCAGATTTTGTATATCAGCACAACTAAAAATTACGACTCTAATTATTGACTATTGATACAAACAAACTTTCCTGTTGGATGTTTTTCTAAATTTCGCGGTTTTAGGGGAAATGTACTTCGCTTGTCCATCCGCGAAATTTGATACCCGCGAAATTTAGTTACCTTAATATTAAATTACTTTAAAGTAATAATTATTTTAATTAACAAAAGTTAACGGGTAGGTTGGTACTTAAACACTGACTGTCTATCACGTTCGATGACATTTCCTTGGTTCATAGAATTCAGGTCCTGGATTGGAAGCATTGAGCAGTGCTGCTCCCCTCGTCTACTATGAACTAGAGCAATGACATCGGATCGGTAGCGCAGTTGGGAGAGCAATCGCCTAGTAATCGAGAGGTCGTGGGTTCAAGTCCCACTCGATCCGTTACCTTTGAGGTAATTTGTAAAGCAAATTGTGTGGATGTTGATTAAATATACATAAACTATACAACACATTGGTTCCAAAAAAAACTAATAATTGTGACTAGGTTTTGTTGTAGTTTACTCAACATTCAAAGAGATTTATAATGTAGCTAACCATTATCTGTAGCCGACCATGTGTTGACCCACAGTTTTTCCGGCCTTACTAGAGTTTCAATTGACGTCCTTGTTTTGATATACAGATATTTATTATCATTCCTAAACATTCAGCTGGGTCCACACTGTCGAAAGCTAAATCGTGTGTTTTTATTTTCATTTGCTGGTTAAGTCTCTTTATATAACTGTTTCTTCTATCTGGCAACGCAACATTTGAGAAAGTAGATGCCTTTAATCTCCGTGAGGTTGCGGGGCATATAAAAAACCGGTATAAACATGGTTCAAATCTGTAGGCAAATTTGCTCAGAGATTAAAATTCTTAAGCACATACGTCAGTTTGCCGACGGATCGAGAAATCTTCCCATGCCATGAAGTATGCATCTGGGAATTCTATTGGTTGTTTCGTTAGTTTCTCTTCTCTGATTGGCTTGTTGGATAGATTGGTTACTTTTTGTATGCATAAGTGTGTTTCATTGCAGGATTATATTTTAAAGCTTTTTAGCGTGGTGGTATTTGTATCAAGTCCTGAAAGCAGTTGCTTGCATACACTTTCAGTTTGTCACGCGCTTGCTTCATTTAAAAAGAAATCAACACAAATTTTTCAAGAATGAATTATACATGATTTTCAATTAACAAGTTTTTGTTAAAAATACTTTTAATTCAAATCTTCTTGACTTCGATCTTTTCCATTTTAATATGTTGCTTTTTAACGATTCTTATGTTATACCAGACTTTCTGTACATAAGCTGATAGAATTTGACTACTGATGCTAAGTTTTGCTGTTCCATTTGCACTTTGCTGTTAAGGACTAAGGGTCACTTTTTTATCGATTAAAGGACTAAGGTCAATAAAACTCAATAATAACTTCAGCTGCTTTTAATGCCTTTAAAAGTGGTGTGTTTAAAAATAGGCTTAAAAAATATGTTGTGTTTTTAATATTTCATAAGAATTGAAATAATCCCCTAAGGAATTTAACCGTGTCTTTTTTAGATTTGCATTTTTGTTTTCTTTATCTCTAATGCAAGGATTTTTTAGTAGAAGTGCCTCTGTCATACTACGAATATCAATGCATCCTGCTGAAAATACCTTCAAAAACACCGCCCTCAGAACTCACAATGTTTAGACTAGTAACTGACACCCTAGATGGGAAAAGCAGGAAATGTCTAGAGGGACGAACATTTTTTAGCTATATTTTGCACTTGAACTAAGCTTTGCAAAATGTTATTTTGGTACAGCCCTTTTTTAATAGGATGTAATTGACATTGTCTGTCTCGCTCTCTGATTTTACAAAAAGTTGTTTTTATTCGTGAAATTTAAAACGACTTTTGTGCAGAGTAAACTGTCTTTCCTATCTGTCTTCTTTCTTTTATTTACAAAAAGGAAATTTATCAGCAATGATTTATACGTCTTTAAACTAAGTAGAAGTACTCGTCAATTAGGCGATTTCAGTTTTACTCGTGCCATGCGAGTACAGATCTTTCTTCTTCTCCACACATTCGTAGGGACATGGTAGCCATGGTGCCACCATAAAAATACCTTCATGATAATACACCTGTAAATAGTGTTTGTTGTTTATTATGATTTTTTATGAATTATTTGTCTAGGCCATCTTTGGTCATCTTTTGTTTTTGTCTACAACATTCTATATGTAAAGCCACAGTGTCTTAGATTACAATGTTTATTCTGGCCTATGAATATCGTTTGTCCTACCCGACTTTGTTTCTATGAGAACCAGGAAAAATTTTAAGGTCTATTTACCTATAGATTTAGATAGAACTTCTTTATTGCCCCACCTCCTGTCATCCCTTCATGAACACACAATTTTATACCGTGGTAATAAATAAACCCACTTGTCTCAGCCTGGATCATAAAATTATGATACAAATTAGATTCGTGAAAGTAACTTTTAAAAGCTAGGGAACTGCCAGCAACTTATGGTGTGCAAAATTGTGGACTTTCAACATACATTGCATGACTGCAAACTCCTCGAGGCTGCATTTACCTTACAAGGCCATGCTGGAAATCATGGATTCCTTCTTTCATATAATTAAACCGGCAATACAATACGATATGTAAACATTCTCTCCGTCCGTGTGACATGACATAGTACCTTTCCCTTCCCTTAACCATTTCTATGTCCTGTTATTTTGCAGAACACATTCTCGTGGTGAATTTTCTTATGGAGCAAATCCTTGTGGGAATTGTTTTAAGGAAAGCTTATACTTAATTTGAGTTGTTCATATACATGATCCAGCTATTTCTAGAAAGTTACGAGATATTCTATTCCTGGGCTAAGAATGATTGATGCTTTCTTTAAGTGGTTAAATATATAAATCTTTAATTCTGTCACAGCAAAGACTTTTTTTCGCACTCACTGTTTGCCAATTTTTGCCTACTATTCCTCTTTATCGCTTGCATGATGAGTCAACATTCGAACCTGAATTAACAGTAGAGCTACTGTATTCACATAGCCAAGAAAAACGAAATGTTTACCAAAAGAAATTCTCAAATATCCACGATAGAAAAAGAGCCTTTTACATTCCCTTTCTTTCGACATGAAGATGTCACTTAAAAGCCTGCTTAGTTTTGCGTTCGAAAAATGTGCATTCAGATCTTTTAGCAAAAGTATAACACAAGTTTCTTTATAAAGTTTTTGAAAATAGTGGAAGCATCCAAGAGATAATGAATTCAAGGCTATTCAACGGCGATATTAATTTTTCAACTTTGTTGCGAGGCGCCATCGAATGGAGGTAGGTGGCATGATCCAGACTGGCAAAGTATACGAAAATCTGTTAACAGTTAACACTCAGGCTATTTGAATGATTATTATAGTGAAGTTAGACTTGATCGAACCGACCTAACACAACCGTCTATCGTTTTTGTTAGATATAGGTGATCTCTCTCACTCACGCACTCGAGCGAAAGTTGTTTTAAACAGCTCAGTAACATTTGTATTTCTGCATGACGTAATTCGTCCCTTACATCATCACGAAAAATAAAAAATAAGCACAGCCCTAGTGATATCTTGTTTATATAAACAAATTGTTTTGAAATGGTCTAAGGCTCAAAAGTACTTTGTCCGTTATCTTGACCAGCAATTTCATCATCAATATTCTAAAATGTTTGAATGACATATATGTTCAAATAACATACACTTTCATGCGTCTAATTTTCCGCAGTAAAAAAAATATGATTTTTTGTCCTCATGAGAGTAGAGCTGGGCATGTTATTTTTTTAGTTGCAAAACACGGGTTAGGAGAGATTTAGCAACCTACGTAAGCTAATAATAATTGTTATTCCTGCATCTACAAGAACACCTTTTTTTCGTAAGTTTATGATGTTGTCCGAAATGTTTAAGCTGCTTTATCGGACAAAAGTGATTGACGAAAAATTTGTCCGACCATCGTTTTGTCCGCTATAAGATAGTCTCTATAGATTTAAAAGCAATTTTAAATGGTTTCCCAAACGAAAGTTATTTTCGTGTAGTTTTGTGTAGCAAATTACTCATTACAAGTGCATCCGATTTTCTACTTTCGAAGGTGTCATGCCAGAAATGAATTGCAAAACCAAAAATAGGCTAGGGAGCTATGAAAGTGTTGGTAGGGAGCATTTTATAGAAACCAACAAGCTTGGAATCCTTTCTCTTCAAATTATATATATATTTTAGTACCAAAAAAATAAATATATAAGTTAACAGTTTTTAGTGGTACAAATGACAATAAAATAAAATAAAGCATGGCTAGACAGGAGACCCTCCATTAGCACAATATTGCTAGTCAAGGGAAAATTTCAATAATACCATTCAAGGTTCGACTGATATGTGCGCTAAGGTGCCAAGGAAGGGAGAAATTCATTTCATAGTTAAGCAAATGAAATGCACTCATTTCTATATAAAGCATTTCCAGAAATATCAAACTCTTGTGCACTTCATTTGAAATTAGCCTGCAACGAGACTCTTTATCACCAGTAGATAATAGTCCAGCCTAACGTAAAGTTGATTTTAAACTCGAACCATGAATAAAAGATAAAAGAATGTTCTTAAGACGCACAGTGTGTTAGCAAGTATTTTAAACGTGATTTCGCGTGACTTAAATTCGCGTGTGTATAGTCAACAAAGTACTAAATGTTAATCAAGGAACAAAAGATGTCACCGACCGTTATGCGTTCCCTTTTACTGAAGGATCATTTTTCTTCTTTGAGACAACTTGTTAGAATGCTCAGTATTTTTCCTCTTTGACGTAAGCATTATTATAGTCAATTTTGTTTTGACCCCAGGCAAATTTATATTTACGAATAGCCAATAGTTTTCCACCGGGGGGTCTATAAACGTTGGAGCTCTTTATAGTTGACATCTAAATTTAGTATGTGACTACCGAAGGGAATAAATTTATTTACGTCAAATAAGAATCAGTAGACGTTGATAGATCCTACAACTGATAATCCAACATAGATTGCAGGTACCAGTAGGGGAAATTATTTTTGATGATTTTTCTTCGTAATTTTACGCACTAAACTAGCTTAAGATCAACTACATTACATTATTATTTACATGCAAATCAAGTTTCCACTCGATTTACTCATTTTTATAAGAATGCTTTAAAATAAGAATCTCTAGGCTGAAAATAACCGACAGATAAGAATAGTCCAAGTAAAAGCGTAGTCCATCTAGGTGCCTTGGAAGGAACTCATTGTAATATAGGATCTGCTTTTTAAAGTTAAACTATATAGGATTTTGTTCTCACGCTTGAGGATTTTAGAGGAGTTCTTACCTGTAAAATGAATCTAGACTTAATTTGTGACAAATTTCTGCACAAGTTGAAGAACTTTGCCAAATAAAATATTCTTCTGGTAGAAAGATCATTTCCACAGTGTCTAAAACCTGATAGTTTTGATGATATATCATACGCAAGATGTTACTTAAACACTATTTTGACGTTTCTAACGTTATTAAGGTCATACGCCTCCATGCTGCGATGTTTTATTCTTTACCTTTTCCGCTGAAATGACTGCGATCAGTCACTTTGCAAATAATTGAAAAGGTTAAAAGTTTCTTCCGAAATCTCCGCCGATACTTTAATACGATAATTTTTGACACCTAGTAAACCAAAGCCATTTCAGTTTTTTCGTTCACTTTGAACTTTGAACCAACTAGTAACACTACTACATAAGATGTATTAGAGGAATAAAAACAATTTGTATCTGATATTCTCATTTTTTTCCGATGTTATCCGTCAAAGTTTTCCTCTAATGTGAATACATATATTTACATACAAACGTACAAATTCTTTTTTATAATAAATAAGTTTTTGATACAAAAAAAGAAGAAATTACTTAACTACTAGCCAACACACAGCATTGGTTTAAAATACACTTTATATGTTTATCTCCAATCTCCTAAATAAAGACAAAGTTTATCACAATTTTAACAGGGCTAAGTTTCAAACTCAATTTTATGACCCCTTGTATACGTTAGATAACTCTTGGCTTCGAGAAGGTCAAAAAGCCCTCATAACCATACAGTGAGTTTTACTAATGTTCAAAACCATGTACTCTTCTTTGAATGTCGGTAGAAATTGATATGTGACGTTAATGTCTGTTGGTGAATTAACTTTGAACGTCATTTGGACGGGTATAGTCGACGACAGCATGACGTCAAGAAAGACTTCAGTTTCGGAAATGTTTTTTACTTTTTCACTGTGTATGTAATCGTAACCTTCGTCACAGATCCACGACATCATTTTCATGAGCTCACGGCGTTTCTGTCTCAGTTGTCTATCGTCGTTTCGTCGCATCGCAATTTCTGGGTCGAACTCTTCGTCGCTATCGATTTCGCTATCGCGTCGTACATTATTGCCGCGATCTTGGAATCCTCTCAGCGGCTGACAGTTTCGTATACTGAGGACGCTTTCTGTGTTTGCGTGCTTGTATGTTTTCTTGGAGTGTTTTGAAGAACGCTTGGACGATCTTGTTTTTTCTTTTTTTTCTTTCGTGTCCGTTTCGCTTATGAAGGAGTCAATCTGGAGACTATTTTTCGTCACGAACCGACTTGACCATGTATCGTCGGGTCCCCAACTCCGTCGTTGTTTTTCTTTTGGTTTGACGCTATGTTGCTTTGGCGATGCCGTACTTCCGCGACGGTGATTTCGAATTAAGTCTAACAGATCTCCTGGGTCGTGCATCTGTAAAAAAGGAAAAACAAATTTATGAATTGTTTAGGTACTAAACAAGATCTACTGCTAAGGAATTTTGTTATTTTGTTATTTTTATTTAATTGTTATTTTCATCAAATTCAGTCAATTCATAATTTGTTAATTTCCAATAATAGAAAATAGTTTATTTGTTATGGTTGACTCGATAAGACACGATATCCTAAAGGTCTTATATGGAAGTCGAGAAACAGTGGCGAGGTGACACTTGGAATAATAATAACAAGCGTTCGTTTGTTGATTTTGAAGCGTGTTTCCGCGTAATAAAATCCATGGTGATTCAAAAAGGTTGGCAATGACGTAATGTTACGAAGCGTTTAAAAGTGTTTGTTTTTTTCGAATTTTTGAAAATAATTCCCTGTTGAGATTTTTCTGGTTTCTTGGAAATGACATTGTGCGAAACTTACGAAAAAAACTGAAAATACGACATATGTATACATTGTCTCGATAACCCAAATGGGTAACTTACCTCGCTTTTTAATTTCATCGATAGCAAAATCTCGTCAATAAGTTCATCTAGAACGTCTTCTTTATCAACTAGCTTGTCCGGAATACATGTCCCTTTGCTCCAAAAAGCAGACAGTAGATTTCCATCCATCGCCATCAGAGGTCGACCCAAAATATTAATGTTGGACGTCATGTTAGCTTTGACTAGAACAGGTGTTTCAAACTCCTGCTTCATGTCTCCTCTTGTTTCACTGGCTTGCATATACTGAATTGTATTTACCAAATTCTTCTCCTTTTTGTTGTGGATTGTGAATAAAGAAACCACTTGAAATATCGTAAAGTGACGTCCAAGTATCCGAGTGTCAATCGCACGAAATAATCCTTTCCTGACACCAAATTATTTTGGCCAACAATATCAAAATATCGAAGTCTTGAATATCATTCAGAGAGTTTCTTTTCACTTGGCGATCTGTTTCTTTTTCGTATGTCAACTATCGGTTTGTTAGGCCGTCGCGTTTTGTTGCGGTCTGTTCACGATTGAATGACAATTCTTAATAACGGTCATCGCATATGAGTTTTAAATTTAGACGAACCAATGAAATTGTTTGCTTTACAAACAAGAATTAACAGAGTTCGCTGTCATTCTGTTTCACCCTCATATCCTACGGGATAAAAGTCAATTAATCCTAGAGTAAAGAAAAAAAGTAAAAAAAGAAATAAAGCATGAATAGGCAAGTCGTAATTTTTGTATATGTTGTTCGGTGAAATAACAATCGATTCTGTAAAATATAAGTCAAGCCATTCTAGCACGAAAGTGCTGTTCATGCTGCCGTATGAATCGACGAGATGAGGGGACCCAAGGAAACGAGTTTGTTTGAAAATCAAACGAAACAAATTTTGTGAAAAAATACAATTTCTAGAAAAGGATATACAATGACTCAACAAGCCTTGTATCCATTTGTGGTAAAAACTGTGCTCAGTACGAATTATGTGGCTATTTTTATCTGCGAACAAATATTATTGCAAAGATGACAAAAATTTCGATCGTGGCACAAACAGCTTTCGCCCTCGGCCAATTACTTTCTAAGCACAATACATGCATTGTATTTTTTATAAGAAACAATGTTTATATCTAGTGAACATGAAACAAAAAATTGCTGCTTGTGCTTGAATAATAATTTTGCCAAAAAAATACACGAAGAAAAACTAAGATTTGTTTTTGAATAAGAAAAAAAACCTTCTTTTTTTATTACTGGATTCGTATTCATAGAGATTAAAAACCTAAAAACTGTTTAAAAAATTTTAGCTGCAAAAATCCATTTTCCAATTTCCATCTCCAAGTTGTTTAAATGCTCCATGACGTTTTTAGAGCGGTCCAAAGAGGGTAATTACACTGTTAAGAAAATGTCAACTGGAATACAGTAGGTCATTTATGAATTTTCACGATCATTAGGAGAATTTTCCGATGGATATTACTTTGAAATTCATGCCTTAATAAATATCCCGTTTTGACTTTACCAAGAACTAATTGGGGATATTCTCACGGCATAGTTTTAAAACTTCCCCATAAGCTGTTTTATCATTTAAAAATCATGATGTCATGCTAAAGGATATATTATACCGTAGTCATCAGAATATTTCGATGATCATTCCAGAGTGATGTATTTAGGGTGTTTCCCAGTATCAATGAAGAATGTACATTTGATTGTTCCCACTGGATTATAAGCTTTTCAGGAACAGATCATGAACTAGAGTCAACATTCGTCAATAAATTGTCACACGTATAGTTCCCCAGTTAAACTAGCCGGCAAAACCTTCAAACAACCTCTCCGAAAGAGTGTTTTTCCGATAAAAGTAGAACACTTCTCCGCTGCGGCTTTTTATTTAGTTCTGCTTTTTCTGCTCTTTCTGCCTTCTAATTAGCATTAATTAGCAATTTTCACTTACGGAAACCCTCAAAAGTGGCATTGATCTCAACCACTCGGTCACTGATCCATTGAAGACCCTATTTAATTAAGTTAGTGTAGAATTATATCATTAAATTGTCAGAACTTTTTTAAAGGGTATTATAACCTTTACTTTGAACCGAAAATTTCGAGAATAGAAAAAGAAAGAAAGTTTATTATGAAAAGGAAATCCTTTGAATCCTTCATTCATTTTTTTCGACGAAACCTGTCGTCAAGTCTGATCACATAATCAGTAGAACAATCACCTTAATCGTAGTTGTTGACAAGCAAGTGTGTCCTTAAGGAATTGTCAGGGGATTTTCTAATTCCTCTGTTTAGGATGGAGGGGAAACTTTTCGGTTACCGTATATCTATATTCACACTGGAAAATTCTATGAAGTTTTCATTAAGGGGGTTCGTAAAGATGTAGACCGTTTCTTCAATTTCTTTGGATATTTAATTTCTTCTCTTCAGGCGAATCACTTGTAGGCGTAATCTGTGAGACATGTTTGAAAGATAACACGAAGAGTCTTGATTATTTTGTTAAATCACTAACTCGCTTCGTTCATTCGAATTGCAAGCTTGCAATGTATGCAGTTCTGAAATCGTCAGTGTTTTTTGACGGATATTCAAATTAGCTGACGTATAAAACTGTCGGAATTTTTAACAACCATCTTCGCTCATGGTTCACTATGAGAAAACGGGTTACGGCAATATCGTGTTAATTGTGTAAAGTTAGTCCCCCCCACCCCCAGAGAGGTTCGGGGCGAAAGGTGTTTATAATTTTTCAGACCCAGGCTATACACAGGACACACATAGGGCGCAGTGAGATAATCCCCACACACAGTGAAATTTCATGTAACAAGTGGCGCAGTGTCCTTTTTGAGAAATTAAATGTAGAAATATTATGGGAAGGTCTGGTATCCAGGCTATCCATGTGGGAGCAATTTTGGAAATTCTGCTAGTAATCATTATCTGGCTACTGACTGGCTACTGACTGCTGTATTGTATGTAAATGTGTAACTCTGTTACTTTGGTGTTTCTTTCTAACTGTGGGGTGTGCATCAAGGAAGGGGAACAGCCAGGCTGTCATTTTGTTTGTTCTCCATAAACGTTTGTGTTGTAATCAATGTTTCTGATTAGGTAATATAATTATCATATTTTGTGACCACTTCCTTTGACGTCACATACCAAGGACGTACCGTGAGAAAGTGTTAACAAGTGTTGATATAACATTTTCTTCAACCATTGGGGGGAAGGTTTCCGATCATTGGTTTTCACCGCACTGCGCTCTACCTATCCATTGTAACATTTCCTGTTTTTCAATCTTTTAAGAAATATAAATATTTTTTTTCAATCGAGGACACATTTTTTGACTTTCGGGTATTCTGACTAACAGCAACCCAACACGATTATTACCCGAGCAATTCCGAATCGGATTTCTCCCTATATCCCCTCTTCAGGGCCTATAACCGTTATGATCAGATTTAAAAGCTTTGTTTAGACTGAGATTAGATTTTAATTCCACAAAGGAGAACTTTATTTTTTTGACTCCGTTATTTGATAAACTATCAATTTTGATACAAAAAGTAAATATTTTGTGAGAAGGCGAGACATTTTCTTCAATCAATCTCTTATTGTATTTTTAATATTTTGGATTCTGGAGTTTCCCGATAATCAGCTGTATAATTTCCATTGAATGAGTTAGGTTTTCAATTGGATACTGGGAAATCTATAATTTAATGATCGGGGACATAACCTTATCTCAGAATGGGGAATTGGGAGAAAACTGCAAACTATGATTTCAAAGCAAATACCGTAAGAGGGAATAGTGTTTTTAAGTGAAAATATACAATCTTATAAATAACTATTACGAACATAATTAAAATCCATTGTTCCTAAATTTTGCTCGTTTTATCTGAACTTGAGTTACAATTCATACCGAGATAGAAAAAGGTTAAGCGAGACATATCAACAACTAGTGACGTTGAAATTTGCTTAGGTGTCTATTGAGAGAGCAAACAATCAAAGAATGTCCATATTTGTACTGTACAGATTGAAAAGTATCAAATTCATGATGATAGAGAGAGGTATCGGAAATTCAACCCGCGCGGGAATTTATAGGAAGGATATTACGACAAAAATATGGCCGCGCGTAAATTTCGAGAAGGACAAAACAAGCCCTCCCTTTCTACAATATCTCCACTTCCTTATGTTATGATAATGAACCAAGTTTTTATTTTTGGGGTTATCTGTAATTAGGGACAATTCACCTTCTTTACTTTGCAGTTTGAATGCTTACTTGTTTATATCTTTTAGTGAATCTTCTCTTGTAGCTTTTTAAAAACGTTTTCTGCTTTTAATAATAATGTAACCTGACAAAAACTGCTGACTCATCATTTTTTGCAGGTTTTGCCAAACTTTGAGCGTTAATATCTTTATTTTATGAAACTACTATTCAAGCTCTATCTACTCAAGTTGTTTAAAACATACCAAATTTTGTTGCCTAAGAATGCTGACGTCAGCAAAAGTGCAAAAGACGTACCTTTAAAGCACAATAAACCGGCAACCGATGATCAAAACATAAATCTTCTTTGAAGAAACGCTGTAAAAAACCCAACTAAAGTGCAACAAAAATTACGAACCTTACATGGCCATGTCCATGTCTTAGTTATTTTAAAACTACATTAATTCATATTTAGCCATTTTTTATATTACAGGAGTCAACAATATTCCAAAAGTACATTTTTCTCCTGTAAGGCTTTATAGCACAACATATGCAAGGGTTTATAGCAAAACATATGAAAGGCTTTATAACACAACATATGAAAGGCTTTATAACACAACATATGAGAATGGAGACTAATTTGGTGAAAGGAAGAATATTCAAAAACTCTTCTTTGGAAACCCCGATTAGTCCCACCCTTCTATCGACAATGCCTGAAAAAAAGAAGGTGGTGTTTTGATGACGTCATGATAATTAACATAAACATTAACATTGGAACTTTAAGGAAAACTTGACCTTTACTCGTGATATAATTCTTTCAAGTTAGGTTTCTTTGTTTCGACTAAAATTCATTTTGTGATTTTGTAGAATTTAAGGGCTTGGTTATCCGTTAATTGTACTTTTTCACTCTGCTGCACAATTGTTTTAATGTGAAAAAAAACGAAACAAAAAGGTACGCTCGCATAAAGAAGAAAATTATTTATTTTCTAGTAGGTGAAACCTTATACCTATAAAAATTCCAATCGAAGATAATATACTTTATGTATACGACATTACATCTACCTTTTGATAATAACATAAAAATAAAAAGACGTTTAAATGACGTTATGTTTAGGTTTAGAATTTTCAAATTTCCGTTATGATAGATACGTTTTAATGGGTCAAAGCAAAATTCTTTCTTACTGTGACGTCATCAAAGCTCTAAAACCTAAGAAAACAATTATAAAAATTAAAAATTAAAACAGTGACTACATTCTTTCAGGATCACTAAATAATCCCATTGTCACACGAAAGTTATCTAGCTGGGTCATCTGAATAAAAATTTACTTACGGCTAATTTTGGTACGGCGAGTATGCGAGTATTGGTACCTTAAGGGTTGAAATTTTCGCGGGAATAGCAAGGATAAGATCCTTGGGAATAGTTATCTAGCTTTTCTAGACTTTTCCGAAATACCGTTCATATGTAGATTTTTATGAACAAACACGCCTTCATGTAACTGCGTCTTGTAAAAGTAACAGATTTTATGAATGTGTGATAAAAATGTGATGATAGGAAAATATTTCTTCAACCTGTGGTTGATCTTGGGAATATTTTTAGAAATCTCGATTGTCCAAGAGCGATATCTAAAGCATGATGATCATAATTCAATTGTAGGCAGAATTATGCTAAGTAAAACAGTTTCAGGAACCAAAGATAGCCAACTACTTTAGACTAGTAAACAAAAATGATTGTACTTTTTCACATAAATTCAGAATTTTCTGGGACTAATTCATGATTTCCTATAAAAGATTTCAGGTAAATCCTTTGAGATCTCCGAACTATATTTAGAGCTTCCTTTTTGCATATAGTTCATGTTCTAATGTCATGGTAAAATTGATAAAAAAATAAATAACAAAATACATTCAGATAGTCGTTAAGTGTCCTATCTTTCTTTATCTGCGCCAATTTTACCATTGTAACACGTGACCTTATATCCACCACGTATATCAAAGTAACAGTTGTCACGTGATTCAATATTGCAAAATGGCAAGAGTTAAATATTTGTCAGGAGCGTGGATTATTAGTTTGGTGTTTAGAGTTGGCATTGCAAAGTATCGTCAATTTGTTGTGTTGTAAGGTTATACTTCAGTTGCCATACCATAAAAGATACTGCAGTTGCCTTAAATTATTTTCGAATGACTCAGCTAATAGACTAGTTCTAGAATCTTCCATAGTTTTCGGGGATTAAGAAGCACTCCAGTTGGGTAGCAACTTACAAACATCCCGTTCCACTGACACCGCTATATGGTGCTCTCTAAAATTAAAAAACTTGACCAGCTGTTATTGTTATAATATTTTTTCAGCCAACTTTAAATTGAATTTTCTTCATCATACTTTTTTGATCAAATGTCAATGTCACCTAACTGTTTCAGTCTATTTCTGTATTATCACATGCATTTTCCGTTTAAATAAACATGACTGGCTTATTTTTAGAAAC
Organism: Mitrocomella polydiademata; assembly: GCA_036023255.1. NCBI lineage: Eukaryota > Metazoa > Cnidaria > Hydrozoa > Leptothecata > Mitrocomidae > Mitrocomella > Mitrocomella polydiademata. Next base: position 15,529 of record JAYRBV010084666.1, read on the forward strand.
CATAATCCCAATACAAAACAGAGAGAAAACAAAATCCGGTTATTTTTAGATTTATCCTTTGGAACCATTCAAAACGTACGTACGCTCTGAGAGGGGAAGGGGGGGGGGGGTACTCCAAAAGCGTACAAGGGGAGGGGGGGGTACTCCTATCATTTTTTTAAAAGCAGCATTAT
>JAYRBV010084999.1:0-10480 GCA_036023255.1 Mitrocomella polydiademata
TAGTAAGTATATAGTTTACCTATTTTGATTTGCATTTTTTTCTCGATTTGAGCTTAAGTTGACCTACCTAGTTATGTCATTGGACGTCCAGCTGAAATTTTGTGTGCAAAAACAATTTACTACCCTGAATAAGATTTTTTCATATATACTTCCACTCACATAAAAAGTGATGTACACTTGAAACGAATCAAATTTCTAAATTAATTTCTAATTCATTTATAAAATTGTCTTTATCGGACTGTCTATTTCCATGCAGCTAGCTGCATACACCTAAGCCGAGAGACGAACAACCGAAACGAATTTCTGTTCCTTGATAATTTTCTTTCTAGATTTATCATCTTCACCTTAAATTAGTGTCCTAATACATATGTTTACTTTTATACTGTAAAGAAAACATTACATCAGGAAAACTATTTGCAATTCCCATACAGATTATTTAGTTGAATACCACGGTCTGTGTGTGTCCCTACATGTTTATAAGAACACGTTACCGCCGTGTAGCCTGTACCAAACTCTGATTAAAGAAGAAGCTGTACCGTACGGCAGTCTGGTACAGGCTACCGCCGTGGGTATTCAACTAAACAACCTGGAGGGGAATTGTATTTTTTCCCCTGTGAATAACCAAGTCCACGAACAAGTGAAACATTGTTCATTCCTCTACCCATCTTGAATATTTAACTTGATTCATGGCTGTTAACATCACGACATTAAAAAAGGGCTTCCGTATGCTTACGACCAGTTTACTTCTGTGCTCCATAAATGCGAGTGATCGATTTCACAATTTTCAGCCATTTTAATGAACAAAGTGCACGCGCAAAAATAAATGCTACTTCAAGACGTCGTTATCGTCCAGTTTTTTTTTACTTCTCTCTTCAGGAATTCAAGTTGATGGTGATATGCAACATTGCGTTTGTTCTCTTTTCTTTTTTGGCTTGGATTAAACTTTATCTTTCCTCGAAGCTTGGCAGCAAATCAGTGTTTATAGATGGTAACGTAAATAATCTATATTCATATTCATTGGACTTTACCAGAAATGAATTGTAGCCCCACCACGTTGTAGCCCCAGCACGTGTTAATAATAGAAATCAAGAGGTTATACATTTTTACGAATTGTTCGCCAAGTAATTTATTTATTTATTTCTAAAGGATGCTCATGGGGTCATAAATATACTAGTCCGCGCAACATCCCACTTTTGCTTTGCTTTGCTTTTTAAGCGAATTGCCGCTGCGGTGGTCTGTAAACAAACCTTTGATTTTCCGTAATCAATACACCTTTTCCGAGATTATCATTTTTATTGCTAACCTCTTTTTCATGCATATTTGTCATGCAATTATGCACTCAATTGCTTTCCCTGTCTGAAATATAATTATATGATTATTTTACGACAATCCACAGACACGTGTTTCGCCCTATCAGGGCTTTTCAGTGTAGCTATAGTCCATGATTATGACTATTTTACACAATCTGAATTTTCAGCAATTTGCACGTTTGGCGCATCAGGTATGGCGGGAACGTTGTTATTGAGTCTGATGGTGTACCATTTCACAAAGCTGTGGTTCTTAGACGCCATCATGGGGATTCTTATTGCGTTGGTATTCTTGATTTATGGAGCAAGGTAAATCCAAGTGTTTTATTTTTCTGGATTTTGTATAGTCTACCCGATATATCCTTTCGTTTTACCCTACTAATGGCCTATGGGCATTAGTTGTAAGGTCAAATGTTTGAGAATACTGCACATGCGCACTATGCGGAAAAATAATAATAAAAATAAACCGGCCTTGAAATTTTCTTGCGCTATGTTCTTTTTAATTTATGCTGGCACATGTGCAAGCTTTTGTATACGAAGCAATTTATTTCTTGACTATTGAGTTCTTAATCAATACTGATACACCATGAGTAGGGCAAAAAAAGTCCGGGACAATATATCAGGGTTAGATTAGGTTTTTGATGTCATTCAAAACATCCTCGTTTAGATTATTTTCTACATTTCATTTTTTTTTACAGATCCTTATTTCGTCTATACCGCACGAAGAAATAGTTTATCGTTGAGGAGTACAATGTTTTGATGAAAGTGTAAATAATGCTTCACATTTATCATTTATACTTATATAGTCGATTTAAATTAGTATTTATATCCTAGAAATGTAACATCGACTCTAAATAAAAGTTACTATATTATTTTATTTTAATTATAAAGTTTATATAATTATAACCAACTCATATAAATGTACTCAAAAGACAAAGTTTTAAAGCCAACGAATCTCCTCCTCCCCATAAATAAGATGTACAAAAAATGTCACATTCCTCCCCACTCCGACTTTATTGTTATTTTGATTTTTATGAAATGAAAAATGATCACATTGCGATCTATTTACTTAATTTTCTTAACTTTAAATTTTTTGTTATTGACGAAAAAATAGTCCCTTTCGCTCGAAATTATATTTCCATTAAGATTCTCATAACTGAAAACCAGAAACTATGAATATCAAAACAAAAGTCCTTTTCGACCCTGACTGAATGTGAATTAAAAATAATTTAAAGCAATTTGAATTGCACCTCGTCTTTCCAAGGTGCTTCCTTACAGCCGTACATCGCACCAAAAGCTTAGTACACGCCCAATTTCTAGATGATTTCATTATAAAATCCGCGGCTGCGAAGGTTAAAAATATATAGTTTTAGTGTAAAATCTTATATTTCTTGTAATATCAATATTTATAATACAAATCTTTTGTAAATATATGGACTATATGGACCTGTTCTTGTTTTTGTTGGGAGAGATTTTGTAAGAAATGAGTTTAATATTGTATTATTTCTTTACTGTTTCCCATATCCCCAGCACGTTTCGCTCGGTGTATATTGTTGTCTAATTATTATTACTCGCGAATATTTATTTACCCATCAGTAATAAGTAGGCTGTTATCAATGAGAGCCCTGTCTGCGTTGCGAAACACCTAACAACGGTATCTATGGAAATTACTATCATCACTGTGATCGGCGGCGGACTCGAACCCCCGACCAGCAGGTTACGAGCCAAGCGTTGTAACCACTCGGCCACAGCTCCATCATACTTCATATTACAGTATGTACTACAAGCTATCACAGCGGTGATCTGTAGGTAAACCATTTAGTAAACATAAATAAACATGCGCCATTTTGAAATCTTCAAAACTTGGTTACCAGTCTACCTGCATCTAGTTTAGTTTTTTTCTCTCTGTACCATATCTTATTAAAGGTGGCACAATTATTTATTTTATTATTTTCAGCACAATCTTGGGGAGGATGTACAGATGCGGATCTAGGGCTGGTTTAAAATATGTGGAAAAGAGCGAAATGCCATAATCTAATCAAAGTAGTAACGTTTTATTAAAATTCACAGGGTGATTCTATAAGGAGCATCATCAAATTATATAAATTCTTCAATTTTTTTTTTGTCGTGGAAACATAGTTTACACAAACCATTTATATGAAATGATTTTTTAAGGAAAGGGTTTTGAAATGAAATAGTGAAAAAACTATTTTGTTTCATTTTTAACGTTCGCTAACTTTTTAAAATTGACTAGCACACTTTTTATAGGGATTTTAAACTCTCTCTATTCTTAGTTTTAATGCTTTTTTTTTCCTAGAATTATCCTGTTAGAGATGCATCATTCAGTTATAGTGATTAATAGGTGAGTGACGCCTCACGTACATCCATGGAGTAATAAGATCATTAACTCTAAAATTACACACAGAACGTTCGGCTATGCACGCTTTTGCTGTAATGCCACAAGTCAACGTCATGAGTTCGTTGTTTTTCAGAAAATAATCTGTACAGCATGTTTTATGCTACGTTTGTCTTTTTATTGCAAATGAAGGCGCCATGCAAGGAATTGGAATTGAAATGCGCGTGGCGCTTGTAGAGACATATTTTAATAGTATTAATGCTAAACTAATGTTGACTGACGTCATGAAGTCGAAGTTACAAAAAGTCTACCTCAAAATCACGTATTTGAAATTAACAAAGAATGGTAAATGCATCGCTCAGGCAGGCATACGAAATATGTATTTAGACAAAATAGTATTTGCTCGTCCACCACTCAGATTAGTATTTAGTGTACCCTATGTACCGCTTCGAGATTACAAGAGGCATATTTTACAAACCGGACCCGGACCTTTGAAAAAACTGAACCCTGGTCCTTAAGGAAAACCGGACCATTTTGTAATTTTGATACCTGAATCTAGGTAATGTTTGTCCAAAAATGAAAAATGTTCTGTTTTCATTAAAATCTTTGCGATTTGTATTCAAAAGAATTCATACTTAATAGTTTTTTTATCATATTTTTATCCTGGACGAGAAGAGAGTTAGGACCGGCATCCTGTCTAAGCTTGTAATAAACGAAAATATTATCGTTATAGTTAAGAGGACAAAATAAATTTTGATATATAAAAGGTTTGATTCAGCTAAAAATGATTTCATACTGAGTATAGAAGTACTAATAAAATTATTACTAAAGGTTTTCAATTTTGGTATAAAAGTGCAATGCTAAAATTCGGTACATACACCCATCAGTTTCAGGGAAGTACTTCCCAGCCGCGGGAAGTCCGGTTTGTAAAGTATGTCATTACAGGGATTGCAAGTACCACAAAAGAAAATTAAATAAGTTCTTAAAATTTCTTTAAACGGATACTTCTAGAATCTCACCACCATATTAATTTCCTTCGGGAAACAAGACCGCATAGAAATTCATTTCTGTACCTTTCTCATCATTGGAAATTTTTCACGGCTGTCAAATTAAGAGGATTTAAAACCTTGAGATTTGCATGGATACTTATGTTCACTGAAATAGTTGAATTACCTCCTAAAAACACAGCATTTTACAAAAATGACACTTGACAACCCATATCGATTTCTATGGAGTTTTGTTATTCGAAAATCGGAATTTTGACTAGAGAGAAGCGGGTGAAGAAACGAGGGAGAGTGTCGAGGGAAGCAACGAGGGGGAGTGTCGAGGGAAGCTTAGAGTTTTTCTTAATTTCGTATTCATTATTGTAAAAAATTTGTTATTTCGTGACCTAATTTCAGGATGGAACGATCCCAGATTCAACCCCGCCGCGACGCTTTCGGTGCCGGTTAGGGAAGCCATAAGGCTTCCTTTTTATATAAGTGCTAATACCTAGATAGGTGTTTAATCTAACCACAGAGAGACAACAATGATCGAAGCAACGGTATTAATGGCATCAAAAATATCACTTGTGGTTTGCCTATAATACAATATGAAATATCGATGACGTCAGAAAGTCGTGCAGTTCTTCACACTTCCTTGCTACATAATCTAGGATGGTGCTGTGTGGACGGGGGGTTAAGACGCCAAGCTCATAGTCTATTCGTTGAGGGTTTGAGTCCGAGAATATATGCTCATTGATTTAGTACTACCAAGTACTACATAGTACCGGAGAAGTTATCCTAATGGGATGAATAGTTTCAATAATAACATTAAAAAATAGCTTTTATTTTATTGACTAATTCTTTTGCATTGACTTGATATTACTGATTAACAACGAGGAAAATTCCCATCAAATACGCATATGGCCTATTAATAATATGCGATCAACCTAGTCAATTAACTAAAGCATTAATTCTAAGCTTGTTTTGCGGTCGAAAATTAGATTTTAGTAGAAATAAAAAGCATTTACCTCTCCCTCAAATTAAAACGAAAATAAGCTTGATAAAATGAGAGCATTTGCGGTTTAGCAAACACGAGGTTTTATATAATATTTAATAATGATCTATTTCTAATTGAAACCAAAAGCTAAAGACGAGGACATCAAGAACATCCAGTAAAAAAAGGCACGATACCTATCTTATAGCCATTTATAGTCTTAAGGTATAGGAAAAAACAAAGTTGCTCTTTGCTTATAACTATTATTATAGTAACACCATGTAAATTACTTTTGAAAAAGAAAAAAAATGAATTTGCCTCAATTATTCAAGCCATTTTTCAAAAAAAATGCAAAAAACCATGCAATCAACTTGAAATCTTTAGGATTGCTTATGCATAGACATAGAACTCATTTGTCATAGGACTTTTATGATTGCCTCACTTGTTATTTTATAACTAATCAAGTCAAAATTAAGAACTTTTTTAAGGATAGTACCAACTTTAAACTTCATGTAACAAGATATAAGGAAATATAATAGAATTAGCTGGTAAACCAGCGTCGCAAGGACGAAATTCTTTTTTAACTTTTTTTTTTTGAAATTATTTCTTCTACAGTTCGGCTACCATTAATGCGTACAAACATACAAAACACCGCTTTTATTATATAGAAGCCCTATCAGTACGGTACTTTCCCCGATCTGGGGTCTCACCCAATCTGGGTAGCTCCTCGATCGAGGGTCCGTACCGCTATAGAATTCCAATTTTAGCGCTATTGAACTTCACAATCGGATAGCTTTTCCCCGAAATCGGGATTTTTACGATAGATATTTTAAGGAGCTTTTTTGGTTGCAATTGGGCATTCGAATACTCAAAAGAGCACCTTGATTTTTATCCCACGTGAATTGCCGATAAATTTGGAACAAATTCATCGCATAAAATCAAAATTTTGCCATGGATAAAGTTGATAAGGAAAGAATTTCTACCCAATTTCTATTAACAAGATTGTGCAAACAAACAAACACAGAGACAAAATACGGCTTTTATTATATAGACTAGCTGGTAAACCAGCGTCGCAAGAACGCTGAAGAGACACTGCTTTCGCCCGTCGATAGAACTTCGTGCTTGAAAAAAAAAAAAGAAAATTGCTGGAGAAAAATAAATTTTTTTTTACATGAATAGGAGGAATAGGAGGAATAAAAAATAAAATTGGTCAAAAAAATATTTCCCCAAAAAAAAAATTCAGAAAAAAAGATTTTCCCCTTTTTCCTTTGAAAAGTTTTAAATTATTTCTCCCACAGCTCGGCTACCATTAATGCGTACAAAGATACAAAATACGGCTTTTATTATATAGATTATATTACTATATTATTTTTACGTTAAACTTTCAGTTTTAAACAGTGAATTTGTTCAAAATTCATTGGTTAATCACGTGGGATATAAATCATGGAGCCCTTTTGAGTATTTGACTGCCCATTTGCAAAATAAAAAATCCCCTTAAAATACCTTTCGGAAAAAGCCCAATGTCGGATAAAGTCGCTCGTTATCGGATAAAGTCGCCCGTTAAAGTCGCCCGGAAAAAGACATCCGATATCGGGGAAATACCGACAAATGAGTGGTTCGAAAGCGGTCTAGACGTCTCAATCGAGGATCAATAGCGGTACAAACCCTCCATCGAGGGATGAGACCCCAGATCGGGGGAAAGTGCCGTACTGCCTATGATGACAAATGAATTCCACCACCCTCGGAGAAAATTTTTGATAACTTCAGAATTTTTGTACGAACCTGAAACTTTGTGACTTTTACTAAAAACATATAAGACACCTTCTGACAAAATTTCATAGCTATACAGTGTGTACTTCGAAAATTATAGGTCATTTGGCAAAACTACCTAGAAGTTAGCTTGAAACGTGGGCAAAAAAAATTTAAATTGTAATAACTTTTGAACCACAAATAGTCTTGTTTTCATACTTTTACCACGTTAAAAAGGTATTATTAAAAGATTTTAGAAAATAATATTTTTTTTTTCAAAATTGATGACTTCATAACTTATGACGTAATGTCGTCAAAATGGTTATTTACGGGCAAATACTAATCTACAAAATGGTTATTTACGGGAAAAAACTCGTACGGGAAAAGTCTTCTTGAACTCTTGTTCTGAAGGCAGGGATAAAAGAAAAAGAAGGAAAAGGAAAAGCTATATGAATGTTTCATATTAGTATTACGATCTAATTGTTTGGTTTTAATTAAACGCTTGCACAAATCCATTATACCCGCAGAGAAAAACCACACCACGCTATGTTCCGTCACGCCGCAGAATCAAATCTTTGTTAGCAACTGCCATTAAAAATTATCTTTTTTGCGACGAGGCAGAATTTTATTTTTTGCCGTAAAATGGTAAAACACCAACTAAGAAAACGAAGCTAAACATATATAGCTTCGTCCCCAATCCCAACTAGTTTACCAGCCTATATATGTCACAAGCGTAAAGTGAGCGATGTATAAACACAGAGATGGATAATGTTCACCGTTATTTGACTTTTCAAAGTCTTTCTTAGGGTTGACAAATCACGAAATGTCAACTCCAGCCCCTCTAAAGACTTACAAAATTGTAGTTTCTGAAGTCAAAAATTCAAATTTTCCTTGGTTTGCTGAAAATTTTCCTCTGAAATTTTAGGGGTGTCAAAATCACCCTACCAGTCTCTCTAAGTTTTGGTATAAAAGGGAAAATCGGCACATACCCGTCAGTTTAGGGTAGTATCGCCTATCGGGGAAATTCCCTATCATTATATCAGAGGCAAAAAAAATAAGGGTTTTAGAGTTTAAGCTACTAAACGTGTGGTTCATGCCACTAAAGTATTGTGCATAATATACTTAGTAATCCCAATACCGGGATTGAAGTATTGAATATTTTGGGAGTTTCGTTTTTTCTGCTATGCATTTGCATATCAGCATAGATCTTTTGTTAATATAAGTAGGCGTATTACTCATGTCAAGACCTCATTACATTAATAAAGTAACCAAACATTAATAATTTGCTCAGTGGGAATCTAATCAAGTAGCCTCATTAATTCCCTCATATTAAGTGTTTGCTGATCAAGAACCAAACAATGAAGTCTTTCATGTGTCTCCTCATAATGTACGGTTAACCAAATTATAGCATGTCAATAAATCTTTACGTAACGTTTTGCATGAGTTTGCAAAAAAATGAAAATGTACATCCCCTTTTTTAAAGAACACCTACTTTAACTTCAAATTTGTGTAAAATTAGATTAAATTTAAAACTACGAAAACATGCCTTTTGCGACTATTTTACGCCTTTCCCTCCACAAACCGAAAAAAATCACCATAAAGTCATACTATAATCATTCGATTTAGCGCCCTGGGCAATTAATTATTCATCAAGTTTTTGGATATTTGCGCATAGGCCTTTAATCGAGAACGGTGCTTAAAGATTTTACAAACGTACCAGTTTTTGTACTCGAACAGCGTGAATTACGGATGAACAATTGGCACAAATAAAGAGGGTGTATAAGTTTCAATTTAAATTCACTTGTCAAAACCTTATAAAAAAGACTGGAAGAACGAGGCATTTGGTGAAATTTGCCTCGACTTTACAAACACACATTTAAGAGACTTTTCTATAAAAGAATGACTGATCATGAATTGAAACGCGAACTATATGATGGAAGATGCGTAAAAGATGTATCTTAATTTATCCTATTGTGAAAAATGGCTTAATTCAAATAAACATCCCTTTGGAGAAACAAAAGGGAGGGAGCACTTGATAGAATACAGGCGCTTATTTTATTATGTAAGATTTATATAAGCGCCTATTCAAGGACGCTTAAAAGAAGCTCCTTAATGCACTTTTTCTCATAAGTAGTACTACTGGGGTTTTTGAACTTGAGCAGTTTTAGTAAAAATGTCTGGTTGTCTGTCTGAAATAAGGGTTATAAAATTTAATCGTTCAAGCTAGTTTTTGAAACCTATAAAGCATTACGTTGCAGTTTTGATGATAGCGAAATGATTTATTGAATTGGAACTCAAAAGATTACTCACAAAAACAAAACCCTATAAACTGTTGACTCATAAAATACTAGACTGGAGTCGCTCTCTTTAGGCGGGATTCCACGGCTTTCACGGGAAAAAAGTTCACGGGAATTAGCCAGCGAGAGCTTCGGTCGTCGATATAAAAAAGAAGTGAGGTCAGAGAGGCGAATTCATAGGCTAATAAAATGCAACCCTCATTGGAAATTTTTTTAACTCACTCATTCAACTATGACTAAGACAATTAGAACGACTTGGGCATTCACTGATGGATGTCGGAACTAAAAAATGTTTCTTTCTATATCTTTAGTTCGAAAAAATGCCACAGTACTACGTCCTACTTACACCTTTTATCCTGCATGGCCTCCTATTTCATTTTTCATTCTGTTGTAACAAGGAATGTCTTATATTTGAGCCATGGCTTTGGATTCCAACAGAAAAGAGAATCTTAAGACCACTTAATAAATATTACGAAGTATTGAAACCAGACTACCAGGCGACTTATGCCGATATTTAACGATACTACATTTTTATGTAATTCATAGACTAGCAAACTATTCTTTTTTCTAAGTATGCTACAGGCGAATTATCTCCTATTATTAAAGTGTTAAAGAGCAGGCTAGTAAGCTAGTCTAGTATTTTTAAGTATAATTAAAACCAGGGTCCAGGGATCTAAAAATCCCTGGTTAAACTTTTGAGAGAAAAGTATATGTTTCAGTGCTCTTAAGAATACTGTAAAAACGTCCAAATAAGGAAATAAAAGCACGCATCTCGCCCAACGGAACTGAAAATT
>JAYRBV010085110.1:0-15650 GCA_036023255.1 Mitrocomella polydiademata
TTGTCAAAATTCACATTCTACAATAAAAGATTGACCTTTTTTCAATGATCTGTATTTTTTCTTATAGAAATAGGTGTCAAAAAAATAGTGTCAAAAAAATGGTTTTTTTTGAAAGAATTTTACAGGATAAACTTTCGCGAATTGGCAATTTAGAAAAAATTTACTGGATAAACTTTCGCGAATGGCCATTTTCAAAAAATTCGCGAGACAAACTTTCGCGAAAAAGGCCAAAATTCGTTTGTAAATCCGAATAAAGTATACATTGTTTTTCCTGCGCTCTTCTCTCAGGTTATACGAGCGGTTACCAGAAGTGCAAAAGCAGGCTGCCGAGAAACAACGACAGGATGCCAGTAAACGAAACCGAGAAAAGGCCCAACAATTTCATGAGGTGACAGACATCATCATTTTGTATAGAAAAGTCTCTTAAAAGTGTTTGTAAAATCGAGGCAAATTCATCAAATGCCTCCTTCTCCCAGTCTATTTTGTGAGGTTTTGACACGTGAACATGAATTGAAACTTAGACACCCTCCCTCTAAACAACGATCTTTTTAAAAGTAGTAATTTCAGACAAATATTTTTTAAAGATAACAATGATATTATGTTTTGTGAATTGCAAAGCGAATTTTAGCGCTTTTTAACTGAACTATGGGAATTTTATTTTGTTACGCCCGCGCGAAAAAAAATATGCCGAGCGAGGCATTTGATGAAAATTCTCTCGATTTCCCTTTTACAAATTTAAGAGACTTTACTATATCTAAAACTTATTAAACAAGAAACAAATGTTCAATTCCTCTTTCAGGTTTTTTAGTGGAAAACCACGTGGTAACGTGTCTTTTAATGTAAGGAACACTGATGGTATTCCACTAGATAACCTGGAGGGGAATTTCAAAATTTTCTCGAATTTGTTAGTACCTCTCAATGAAACTTTATCTTCAGCTTCTTCTAATATTTAGAGACTGCAAATGAAGATCAAAAGGAACCTCCAACAGCATAAGAAGTAAAAAAAAAGAGTAGTGTGTATAATTATTATAAACATTTTGTAAATAATATATATATCAATTTCAAACAATTAAAAAAAATTAATTTGTAAATATTTTAGATATTAAAGTTTTTTATCTCTAAATTTTAAGGTTTTTTTATCTTTCTCTCCACCCCATCCCTCTTTGAAAGCTGAATTTTTTTTCTGCGTTGGTCAAATGAGCTGACTATTCTGTGGTTCTGTGTTTTAGACTGTGCTACCGTATCTCATGTTGGTATCTCATGTTGTTTGGTAGTCATGGAGTCTAAAGCCTCTCACTGGAAAACTTCGAAATAGCAATTCGCAAAAGTTTATCGCACGAATCTTTTTCAGTTTGTTGGTTCGGTTCCAGATAATAGCCTGTAACAAATTCTGATTAAAGAATCTTTATTTCAAATATAATTTCCGAGTTACTAACTTGGTTTTTGGCGTCAAAATGCTTAACTCGGTTTCATAATTCGGTTTCTTAAGTCGGGGAATTCCGAACATCATGAATAGAATTCCCGTTTGCTGTGAATTCCGATTCGGATATTACCAAAACCCAGGCTTAAAAAGAGAGACGGGGGAAATTAGAGAAAATAAACAACTTCATTGAAATAACATTATCTAAATTATGTAATAGCTATAGTATATCAAAATTACATTGTTCTTTTTAATAAAAAAATAAAAAAATTATGTAAATACGTAAAGCCACACATAGCTCTAAAAAATACTTTTGGAGTGGAAAAATCTATTTTCTAGAAATTCTATTTATTCTATTCATAATGTCTAAATTCGATCGTTTATCGCCAAAATTTAACCTACGATTAAATTCATTACACTCCTATGCATATAGTTTAGCCAATTAAGTACGATTTCAGACAATTCGTTTTATAGAAAAACCTGTTAAATTTGTTTGGGAGATCGAGACAACTTATCATTCTTCACTCCTCTATGTAAGTGACACAATTTTTTGTTTTTTAATTTTTATACTTAGAATCTAATTTTGATCTTCTCAAAGTTTTCAACAAATATTAAAGTAAAAAAAAATATAGCGAAAAAAAAAATAACATTAAAAAAACATCCAAATGACATACGAACAACATACAAAAATACAAAATCCCTATAAGAAGAACCCAACTGGCAAAAATCGTCAGTGGAGTCCAAAAGGTGGAGGGAGCATGCTTCTATTCATCATACACTCTCCTCCACACAGGTTTTCCAAATATTTCGCTCACTGGGAGTGCGAATTTTAGCAGCAAAACTCAAAAAAAAAGGAAAAATGCTATTTTTTTTAATTCTTATCAAAAAAGTTCCTGAAATTTAAAAGAATTCAGCTACATAGCTTTTAAAGCGCAATAATATCTTCTGTTTTGTTTTTAAAACATTGTATCCTTTTCTTTGGAGTACAAATTTGTGTTTTCGTCCAGGGCGTTATCAAGTCGGTTGTCCCGGATCTTCTTCAGGATCGTTCCGTATGTCGGAGTGCTCTTGTGTCGCAGAATATCCAAATAGTCAATCTCCCGAAGCGTCAAAACCCGATAAAGTTTCCCCGATGGGTCGTGTCGGTTCATCTGTATGTAGCTGGCCAGGTGTACCAAGATGTGTTGGAAGAATCCGACTACCGAAATGACGATTCCGATTATGAGGAGATACCAAAATACCAACATCACGTACTGGTACAGCACGTGCGGTGAGATCTCGCAGATGAAACGATGCGTGTTGATGTGCGTGTTGCGCACGTCACGGGACGCCTCGTGAATGTCGCAGAAACCCATCGGTGGCAGCAACACGTTACCGGGTTTGGGCATGGCGCGAACTTTCAAGTCGTGATCATGCTGCTCGAAGTTGGCGAGTTTAACCCAACTGGCGAACGCGGTGCCGTAGCTCCGGAAATCACCCTGCAGTATGGAGTCGCACGCTTCGAATGCCAACACGTTGGCTATTATATACAGGAGCTTGATAACGATGTTTATAATGGATTTATAGCGCATTCGGCGCCCGCTGTTGACGCCCTGATCAAAGTAGCTGGAGAAGATTTTCTCGGATGTAGTGTCTTCATCCTTCAGCGATTCTTTCAAGCTGATGACGTCACAATTGACAGTCTTGAACAGGATGTAGGGGAGATAGAAAAACATCGAGAGACAGGCGGTGAAAAAAGGCATGTACTGATACTGCAGATAGTACACGCGATGCATGGGACGACACTCGGACACTTTGTCTAGCGCCCTGTCCACGGTGGAGCAGAGCTGTCCCAAAGGGTTGATTCCGTCGTAGTCCATGTTTTTAGGGATGCCGTAGTAGCCAGACTCGTCTAGGCGATATCTCATTTCATCGAACACGTAGAATCCTGAAGCGGAAAAGGAAAAAAGTCATACAACAATGTCGATACCGATACCGATAGCATAGAGATACATACTATATTTTGGAATTCAACCTTTGCCTTATTATTTATCCTTTTGTAGCGGCGATGGTGTAGTGGTAGCATATTCGGCTTGTATAATGGAAAAATGTCAAGTTCGATTCCCACTCTGAGACACTTTGTATGCAGTGCTCTCAGCCCTTTCGCAGCCATTGACTGACCGCTAACCGGCTTGTGTGGCATACAATATGCTGTTTGATCTCTAGCAGTAATGTAACTAAATTACAGTCGGAGGAGCAGTACTCTCATTCTTTTCGGAGCCAATAACTGACCGCTAGTCGGCTTGTGTGGCAAGCAAGTTCGAACCCTACTAGAATCCATAAAATGGCCGCATAGGATTTGCTTTACGATTGGAAATGGAAATCGCGCGCTACGCTCTACCACATTGACAATTTCCGATCCACGTATAACGTGGCGGTGTAGCATTCTCACAAATGGTTGTCAAAACACAATTGGTTCAAAGCTAGACTATTTTACAATCTAAGTTAAAAAGCGCTAAACAATCTTTTTCCCTACGGTCGGGAATGCGGAGAATTATGGAAAACATTTTTTCTCGTTTCTTTTCCATGCCGTAAATTCCCACCCGCTTACGCTCGCTCTATCACTTTTTTTCTTTCCATCTACGGCACTTCACAAACGGACTATAGAATATTCTAGTTCAAAGCCCGCAGCGCGGCCAACGCTTCAAGGTTTCGCTTTCATCCTAGGTGCATTCAGGAGGTGCCAGTAATAAATAAATTAGAAGGTAAATTTAAAATTTAAAGGTAATCACATTACATTGCATTACAAAGACTCTGATGTGTGTGACTACTGTAAATGGATTGTGGATCCGTGGCCGAGGGGTTAAGGCGCTGAGCTTAGGATCGAAAAGTTCGAGGTTCAAACCCGCTGCGAGGCTTTCGGTGGTGAAAATTGCTAATCACTGATAATTCTATAAGGCTCCTTTGTAGGTGTTTCGCAAAGAAGGCAGGACTCTCATTGATAGCAGTTCACTAGAACTGGAGAGGCTATCCTGGGTAAATATGTTCAAATAATAATAATAAGATGCGGCTGGTGTTCTAGATACACCGCTGTCATGGGCGCATATCTTACCTTGAATCCAACAGGCACTGCCCACAAATCCTCCATCCATACCGTTAGCGTTTGCCACGATACAAGACACTTTATCTTGGAAATAGTTGAAGCCGATGAAAGCGGAAAACAAGATGCACATTTTGACCATGAAGATTCGGTTGTACTGGTCGGTGAACGAATCGTGTCTTCGTTTGATCTTGATGGACACCAATGCCGATATGCCTTCTCCTAATAGAGACATGATGGTAGCTGAAGTAGTGGTGCGGTTTTTATCTCTACTTCTATTGTAAACTTTATCTAGAAGAATGAAATTTATATAATAAAAAAAAAGAAAATAAAGAAAACGCCAAAAGAGAACCATCCATAACAAGTCAATGCAAAAATTTAAGTCTCTCGTTGGAATAAGTATCCTGCCGATATCACACGATCGGCCCAATTTAACTTGCTGGTAAGGGGTTTCATACCATTAACGGATCCTGACAGCCTGTGTTCATTGACCCCCCCAAAAGATTCGTTAACGTTATGAATTAATAAATAAAGGCATTGCATAGCAAACACAGTAAAGCATCGATTAAGCCCACGGGGCGCTTATTCAAAATTGTGACAAATGCTGCCGAACTGATAAGTTATCATTCCAAATTCAAATGAGCAACCCTATTACCAGAATTGAGGGGGGAGGGGGAAAACTTAATCTAGGGAGGGGGGACACTTTATCTAGAGGGGGACGTTGCGATACTTAACGCGGTAATATTTTTTGGATTGATCCTAAAAGGTACAGAAAGGAAGTAGTGACTAGTGTGCACCGTTTTAATTCAAAACTTTAAAAAGAGAGACTTGATATACTTTTAAAAGCAAGGTATTGCTATATTTCCGAATTATTTCTGGTTATTGGCCTAAAAGTTCCAAGAAGTTTAGCTGTCATATCAACGTTCAAAGAACGTCGTGATACGTCGCTTATATAAAAAGTTTGCGCGATTTACCTAGTCTAGTGAAGTCTTTCTATTTTTGTTTTGATACGGCACAAAAGTTGAACTGAATTCAATTATTTGTCTCGGGAGAGAGCCGAGACAAATATGACATATAATATTTTTGCCCATGTGCATATCCAGTAGAAAGTGGAAAACCCACCTTTAGCTATCAGAAAAAAGCTATGTTGGGAAATATATTTTCGTTGGGTAAACTTTCGCCACCTTCACTTCACTTTTTAAAAATTTTCCTATAAAGTTTTAGTCAAAAGTCGAACAAAACTTCGTAAAAAAGATTATAACATTGAATTTGCTACATTGTCTTTTACATCACTATCATTGATTGGCCTAGAGACGGGCGACAATTAAAAAAAACGAAGAATATAATGCATTTAAAACGCGTTTTCAAAGCTCGCTTATTATAATATGAAGCGTATAATAAGCGTATAATATGAACGGGCGTTTTCAAAGCTCGTTTATACTACGAAGGGGTCCTACATCAAACACCGATAAAGAATTGAATATGAATTTCAAAATGTTATGATGTTGTTTATTTCATAGGGAAACAACACTGCGTGACGCCTTTGGACAAAAGAATGAACACATGGTGTAACTGTTACATCGAACCAGCAACCATCATCATCATGAACAACCAACACCATAAAAAAACACCAACAAAAAAAAAACACCTCTCGTTCCTACTCTTGCTGTTGGCTGGACAAACTACGGCGACACAAAAATAAAGAAAAAGTGATCATAGAGACTTTATGATGTCGTCATAATTTGTCATGTTCAAACGTACCTAAAATAAAAAAAATAATAAGTGACTTTTTTTTTTTTTTTTTTTTTGATCAGAGCGAGTCACAAAGGGGATGATCTTATTGTTATTTCGTTTTATGAATACATTTTTGTTTTTATTGTGCTGGTGTAATAATCAGTGTCTATAGACTGTGTCGTCTTGTATCGCCTTGCCTTCCATTTTAAAAGTAGACTAGACTGGAGTCGTTCTTTCGGGAAATTCGGAAATCGGGGATTCACGGGAATATAATCTGAGTAAAAATATCATATCAAAATTATAAAATAGAAAAAAATAAGGAAAGTCAACGAGTAGCGCATTATCTAGTCTAAAGATAGGGGTTGTCCTACTATAATCTAAAGCCTCCCCCCCCGGCTGCATTGCCTAAAATGTTGAAATGACGCATTAACAATGGGCAAATTTTTTAGGCGGTTGAAGCACTTTTAATAGCCCAAACCCTGAGGTTTGAGCCATGTGGTATGGAAATGCTATCACCTTGCTAGTTCCGTTTTGTAGGTGTTTCGTTTTGTAGGTGTTTCGGAAATTAGGACAGTTCGTTTCCCGATGGTACTTTCCCGATGGTTAAAATTAAAAAACGATATGAATTTCATTTCTTTATCACATATCGAAGTAAATAAAACACATTCTTTATACCCTGGGGAAAAGTTGTGGTCAACTTTTATGATCACAAAATGTCCTAAATGTTCAAATTGTTTACTTGTCTTAGCGAACTTATTTTTTCCCTTATATTGTGAGTGCCTTTTTCAGGGTTAAATTTATAAGTTGGTGTGTACTGTATTTTTTCTTCATGAGTGCCTTTTCCAGGGTAACAATTATACTTTTTTTTTTTAAGTGCCTTTTTCAGGGTAAAGAAAGCTATAATTTAATGAAACTTTAATGAATAAAGTCTGCTGCGCGAGTCATATCATGAACGTGATGACCAAATGTCAGGACGAAAAGGACTTTATACATCTAATCCCCAAGGTGTCAAACCGATTGTAATAGCTTAGCTCGTAGGCGTGTGAAATGATTGTGTGTGAGGGGCTTATAAAAAATGGGTATCACAATTTATGCTGAGTTTATCAATATTTTTTTTTAATACTTAGGGTCTAACAGAAGATTTTGTTTTGTAGGGGGCTTAAAAAATAGTATCATAATTTGCATAATTTCAGTTCTGTAAATTGTAAAAAAAATTTTGCCATCAATATAATGGCGGTGATCAAAGAAATTTACACCTAAAATCTGATGCTATTATTGGTGGAAAAAAAGTTGAGATTACGTAATATGCACAACAAAAAGATTACATCATATGGTTATTATCATGGATATAATTTTTAAAGATTTTTAGGGTCTGACAGAAAATCGCTTGGATTTTGTGATGAGTAATATGATTATGTTAAATATTCACAGATCATCAAAAATAATGACGAAGAAAATGACCTCTTTTTCATCATGTGACTAGTTGACGTCTGGTCGGTGATAGATACGTCAGTCCCCGTCAATCAAGAGAATTGCCTAAAAGTAGAATTCCAAGCAATAATTTAAACCTGAAAGGAATTTTCGTACCATGTTTTAATTTGAGTATAATAATGATAGATGCTGAGTAAAGCAATTCTAACAAACTTTCTACAGGGCGCCGAAAAAGTCACAAAAATATTTTTGCAACAAGCAAGTTTGTCTTTATAAAATCAATATAACCAATTTAGACATTTTAAGAAATTTGTCCCGTAGTAGTTGAAATGTTTGGGGAAAGGCTACAAAAAGTAAATTAATTTTCCCGAATGCTTTTTAATAGTGCTTAGTGGAAATATTGTAAAACCTACAAAATTAAGAGAGTTCGCGGGTATGTGACTAAAATATTTAGCAAAACATTTTGTAACCTTTGGCCTGTTATTTAATCTTCATTTTGAAACCCTTGTCCCAAATCCTTTTTTTAGCAAAACAAGGAATATTTTAATTCTTATTTGGAAAAGCCAAGATAAAACTTTCGATTTTTCCTATTTTGAAACAAAAATTTAATGACTCAGAGAGGGACTGATATTTCGTGATTTGATTCAAAAACTATTCGAGGAACTTTGAAAGAGCTTTCGTGATTTTTCAACACTTTTTGAGGAACTTTGAAAAAGGTACCCTTGAGTATCGTATCCTTTTTGTCATCTGAAAACCATGGGTACCTGCAATGTGTAAAAATTGAGAATTTTTCCGTGCCAACTAGTTCTTTAATATCAGCACTCTTCAAGTGTCATTGTATACCTTAGCAGTATCGTTTTTGGTACTTTCCGGGAACACGCTAAATGTGTCCCATGTTTACGCGTTTATACCTTTCAGCGTGGTTTAAGTATTTCAACCAATGCCCATCTGTTATTTACAAATTTGTCAGCGCGGCTATAGAGGAGGAGTTTAAAAATGAAAATGGTAATTTCATGGGCCTTATGGTATGAACCAGATGTCTTCTATTTCTCGTATAAGTTGGCAAATTATTACTTTGGAAGCACACACCGCACACGCGTGTTTACTGAGCTTTTGCGCTTATCAGGGTTGCGACAAAGCTCAGACAATGATACTGTGTTGTGTCTGAAAGGCAGCTTATATAAAATTACAGTTTAAATAAGGGTAATTTATTGCTACCGCTAAAACGAGACATAATCCGCGGGACAATACGTTTATTTAAGCATTCTTGGCCGGCTTGTCAAAATCTTCTTTGCGCAGAACTAATGCGCCGTTATCGTAAAGAGGGTAACTAAACAAAATATTTTATCGGGTTAAAAAAGCTTGACTGAAAATTTTTTTATCATAAATTTCTTTTTACCAAACAATGCACGCATTTTGTTATTTTTACTCTTTTTGATTATGAAATTGTTCCTCTCGACCATATTATTTCGGTCCATTATAAGACCAAAGTATCATAAGTAACAATTTCGGAATTAAATCATGAGACAATTTACCCAGTGCCACGCAAATTATAAAGGAACTTTAAAGGTCGGAAAGTGCGTTCATTTGCGTTTATTTATTGTTAGCCTTTTGCGCAGAGCTCTTCATATAGTTCGGTTCTCGGTGGAGACCACGAGTTCGCTTTTATAGGAATAAGTCATCAAATGTCTCGTTTTTTCAAACACGTCTAAGAGAGTTTTGACAGGTGGTTTGAAACAGACAGATGTCTTTAGATCTCGAATCTCGTTGACTTTAGAAACTTGCACCTTAGATGGGATACCCGTTTCTCTTTCTTTTAACATTTCCGAATAACTCGAAGAGAAAATCGCGCAATCTGATTGGTTTAGAATTATCAGCGGTAAGCATTGTTATTATTAAGGGCCATCTTGAAGAAGTCGATTTCACCATGCTATTTTTAGTGTAGGAGTGTAAAAAATTTCATGGATACTCAGATTACTTGCACCTATTCTTGGTTTTTCTGCAAAAAAATCGATTTATGCTTCATTTTTAATTGGTATTCTCTACGCGGAATAAAATTTTCATCATACTTAAACGTTGAGCCGTGTGAATAGCCTACATTCTGGAATGCTTAGCACGTGCAATTTACCTCGAGAGTTCAATTCAGAAATTTTCCCGCAGCTTCTTGCCTAAAGCAACAGGGTTTTGTACTACTTTATATTTCTATCCGAACAAAGAAATAGAAAAATAGGGGTCTTTTTCGGACATTAGACGCAAAAAGTGTGTCTGTCGCAGGTAATTTTGGCTCGTGATCGTAAGTCTCTTTTGCGCTGTTTTCGGTATTTCACCGCTTCACGACAGCAACAATTTTGATTCCTTTGTAATTCTTCTTTTTTTTTCGAATAATAACTTGAATCGGTACTACCTTAAGGGGATTAGATTTGGCGGAAATTAAATCCGGCAGTATTGACGGATCTAGGTGAACTCCGGCAAATTAAGTTTCCACCAAATTTAAGAAGACTTACCGACCGCCAAATTAAGACAATTTTAGCAACCGCAACCGCCAAAATAACTTCCCGTCAAATTTAATTCCCTTAAAGGTGTGTTTATTACTAATGTTACTAATTTCTATTTTGTAAAGTCACTTGCTTGGCAATGGCTTATTCGTTGTAAGACCGAAATATTTCAAGTTTCTTTTTATTGAAAATTTTATTTTTACTACTGAAAGATGAACCTGTTCGCAATTAGCTTATTTTATTATTCTACTTCAAATTATCGTCTGTTCCAAGTGTTACTAGATTCGTTACTCGTCGTCATTTGTATTTTTTATTAGTAACCGATCGAGCGCGGATTCGAACGTCAATCATATTTTAACGCGATTTGATTGGTTAATACCCGGTCGCTTTGAGCCCATAGTCACTGGCTTTTGAAAACATAAACAAACCAAGTGTATGTGGTAGAGAGAAGTAAAGGAAACGCAGCCATGCTGAACTTTCTTATATAACTGCTCGCCAAAGCTCGTTCCATTCGTCTCGACGTCGGTCACTTTGTTCCCGAATAGACTGGGAAAGCAGTCACTTAGGCATTAATAGTACATAGGCGTATATAAATATAGCTTTTAATGACAACCAACCCATCATAAATTATGATATAGAATTATTGTTAAAGTTCTCACATGATTGCGGTATCCTTCAAAAGTTATATACGCACACATCGCAAATAGCAAACAATAAAGTATGATTATTTCATTAAGTACGGTTTAAAACATTTTGAAGAAGGTACAAAAATTAAAAATATATAAACTAGTTTCTATCTACGGTACTACAGTCAGGCCAGTTTAAAAATAGTCTTTAAATCCGTTTGATTTAGAAAAGGCCGCGTTAAACCCCCAGTTTACCCGATATACCGTTTTGGTAATTTTTGCCCTACTCATAGTGGGTCTATCGACATTGGTGTAGCCCAAAAGTTGAAAACTTGAAAGTTGAAACTGCACATGCGGTTTGTTGTGGAACCTATCGACATTGGTGTAGCCCAAAAGTTGAAAACTTGAAAGTTGAAACTGCACATGCGGTTTGTTGTGGAACCTAGTCTCCTGACTACGTGGACCTTAACCAATACCGATAGACCACGAGTAGGGCAAAAAAGCCCGAATTGATATATCGGGTAGACTAGTTAAAACCCCTTCTCGACCACAATTTTTGTCATCAACGTCTATTTTTACATGTGGGAAACTGAGGCGCCTTGTGAACTTCATTATACAAGTTAACCAGTATTCGCAGCACTACTTCCGTGCGACGGATGAAGATATCTGGTACTGAAGGTAGCTATAGTTCAAAGCTTCATCACCACTCTTCTTCTAGCCTGTACCAGACCCGCCGTGCGGTACGGAATTTTATTCCTCCCCGAACGGTATAATTCTCTCCTTTATATTTTGTAAAATCTACTGGGAATTCAAATAGACTACTAAAATAAAAACTAATGAAAATTACACCTTCTAATATATTAGAATATTTCATGTTCCAATTTACATTTCTTCAAAATTTTAAGGAAGGAATAAAATTCCGTACCGCACGGCGGGTCTGGTACAGGCTACTCTTCTTCCCGTATAAGCAAGATTGTGTTCTAGTTCAAAAACAGACAAGTGGAAATTAACCAAATCATCACAACAAATAAACACGAGGCAAAAATAAAAGTTTTAGAAAAATTCTATTGTCTCTTCTATTACAATAAAATATAAAATAAATTTACATCTGACAAAAGTTTGCGCAAATAACAAAAAACAAATTTGACAACCTCGTCCCCAGGGTTTTTTTTTACATTTTGACAGCGCGGAGAAATATCGCCGTTAAATATCAGATTGGTAAAAAAGCAAAAAAAAAAGTCCCCTGAGAACGAGGTTGCTAATTTGATTCTCAAAATTTACTCCAGGCTAGAAAATGTACAAAATTTTGACAAAAGCGTCTGCCATTATGATTGTTACGCTTAACCCGACCCAGATTCCCTTATAGCTGTACTTAACCCGAACTGTTATGTATGCATTGGTGGACAAATTTCAATGTGTGTCAATTATATGTTGATTGTTTTCTTAAGGTTGTGCATACAAACTCATTACGACTGAAAGGTCTGGATCGGATTTAATGTAAAATGTTTGGCGACATGTATATTGTGATACAATTTTCTAAAATCTACTGGGAATTCAAATAGAGTACCAAAATAAAAACTAATGAAAATTACACCTTCTAATATATTAGAATGTTCCATATTCCAATTTACATTTCTTCAAAATTTTAAGGTAGCTCGGAGTTATATTGTCTAATTTAAAGACCAATTCGGCTATAACTCAGAGTATGGAAGTCAAAGCTAGGCAGTTTCGAAAAAGAAAACCGCACGGGATTTTCTCATACCCACAAAAGTAAAACTCGTGCTATCGAAATCGATATTAAAGTGCGAAAGACTATGATAGTTTAGTCTAGGTAGGTTTTCATTAGATGCGTCTTTTTTGTTAATTGTTTTCGAGATAAGTCACCATGACTTATGCTTGCTGCTACAGACATTCTAAAAAATAAGGGTTGAAAAATTCAAATATATCAATTTTAGTATAAACTACTACATCCATCATCGCTAGAATCAACTGTCAAAGAGTCCAGGCTATAACCATGACATAATGGGCAGTAGCATGCTAGCACTAAGTTTGTCCTGTCTGAAAACCTATCATACAAAAGCGGCGTCGAAGGAGGGCGTTTGTTGTAAGGTTGTCATAATTCAACGCCCGTGTAACCGTACTTCGGTTGGCCTTTGGCTGTGATAGAGCGCTCGTCACGTATCTTCCGTAGCAGCTCCACGTATACAGTCATATCTTTCCTGCGAATGTACTCTAGGTAATCAATCTCCCGCAGCGTGATAGCGCGGTACATGCGACGGGCGGGATCACTTGAACTCATGAAACAGGCGAAGTTGACGAGGTGGCCAAGTAGGTTCATCAAAACACCGATAGTGGAAACGATGATTCCAATAACGAAACTGAACCACAGGACCAACAGTACGTACTGGTATAGTACATGCGGGGAGATCTCGCAGATGAACTTGTGCCGATTGATGTGCGTGTTGCGCACGTCACGGGACGCTTCGTGGATCTCGCACAGACCCATCGGCGGGAGCAGCGTATTGCCTGGCTTGGCCGTCTCTCTGATCCGCAGGTTGTGATCGTGAGCAACATCGTTTTCCAACGTGGTCCAGTTAACGTAGTCAAGACCGTAGCTCATGAAATTGTGATGCAGCAACTCGTTACACAGAAAGATGGCCATGACATTGGAGGCTAAGTAAATGATTTTAACCACCAAATGCATGAGCACGCGGTAGCGCATCTTCTTCTTGTTGTTCTTCTTTTGGTCGAAGAAGCGCTTTAATAAATCTTCCGCGGTCACACTGCCTGAGGCCAACACGTCTTTTAGTTCCACCAGATCAGCGTTGGTGAGTGAGAATATCAAATAGGGCATGTAGAACAGTAACGATAGTGAGGCAGCAAAAAACGGCATGTACTGGTACTGTAAATAGTGCACTTTCTCCATCGGTTTGCAATCTTCGACCGGGCCGGCCGCGCGGTCTTGCACGGTGCACAGTTGCCCCAAGGGATTAATACCATCGTAATCCATGTTACGAGGGATTCCGTAGTATCCCGATTGACCGAGTTTATCCTTCATCTCTTCGAATATATAAAAACCTAGATGAAATTTAATTTAAGATATAACCAAGTTAAATAAGTGAACAAGAAGACTCTCATTACTGTTTTGTCAATAACTTTTTGTGTCCATGATTGTATATGCTCACGGACTTAAAGCTATTCCAATTTAACGTGCGTTCCAGTCCCAGTCCCGGCCCGACGAAGAAAAAGATCCGCCAATAGACTTTTTCCGAAATACCGTTTATATATAATAGATTCGTACGAGTCCCATGGGAGTAACAAATTCCATCAATGCATAATACCCTTGAGGATGATAAAAGCACGAGGAAATATTTTTTGAAACCGACTGATTATATAGGAATCTTTGTATAAACGGTATTTCGGGAAAGGTCTTTTGTACGGGAACTTCCCTTACCTTGTATCCAACAAGCACTGCCCACAAACCCGCCACTCATTCCGTTCTCATTGGCCACTATACAAGACACTTTATCGCTGAAATAGTTGACGCCGATAATCGCAGCTGAAATCAAACATATTTTCACCATGAAGATCCTGTTGTACTGGTCCGTGATACCATCGTGGCGTGGCTTTATCTTGATGGAGACTACCTCCTTAATGCTAGCTGCAAGCATTGCCATGTTGGTGGCGAGGGTGTGTCCTGGGAGAGATTACCTGTTACCTGATCTCCTCTTCTTCCAACTCTCTTCTTACCTGTAGAGGGATAATAGTGTAAACACAATATTTTAGAAGAGACATTTCACAAATAAACCTATAACGCTGCAAACTTGACCAAAGCAAAATGAGCATATATCATTCTCTGGTTAACTGTTAAGGGGATAAACTCAAACATTAAAGGAGATAGTTTCTACTTGCTGCTAGTATTGTCTGTATCAGATCGCCGTTCGGTACGGGCGGGGAGGAATAAAACAAAGAAAAACAAAGCGGTGGTCTGGTACAACCGATGCTAACATGGCTAACGTAAAAGTTAACAAAGAGTATGTGGACTTTATTTTTTATTTTTCTCTTATTTTCCCGCCCCATCTTTAATATCGAACGAAGAAACCAAAAATTATATAAAGGTATTTCCCGTTATCACCTTTTGTTGTTTCCAAATCTCTCCTAGCTTCTTACCTGAAGAAGGGCTTGACGCAAACACATTTCCAACCTTTTCTAGGTAGTTTTTTTGTTTCAAAACAAGATTGTTTTTCCCCGCCCGTTGTCTCACTACTCTTCTCAGAGAGAGTTCAACAAGAGTGAACGACAGTATAAGGGTATCTAAGGTTCAATTCATGTTCACTTGTCAAAACCTCACAAAACAGACTGGGGTGAACGAGGCTTTTGATGAAATTTGCCTCGATTTTACAAACACATTTAAGAGACTTTTCTATAAAAGAACGACCGATCATGAATTGAAACGTGAACTTTATGGTATATATTATAACTGTAGCTTTATTCTCTTTTATCCACATGGTTGGGATTTTGGTGACCAAAATTCCTTTCATCCCCTTTTTTTCAAATATAATTTTAAAATCATGTAAACATTTGAGGTGTTTTATTTTTATATGCCTTTGTTGGAAAAACAAATCAAATGTTTAGATGAAATCCCTTTGTAAGGCTTTGTGACCCTAATAAAAATATGCAGGTCTGTAAAATACACATATTATACGAAAATCTTCTCTAGAAACCATCGTATAATAATAACGTTACTTTTTCTTAAAACTTTAAATTACAATTTCCGCCACGTTTTTGCAAAATTATCTGTAGTTTTAAGAATAATTATGGTACAATTCTGAAACTTACTGTATTTTATTATTATTTTATTGGCT
>JAYRBV010085221.1:0-26730 GCA_036023255.1 Mitrocomella polydiademata
TTTTTATAGTTGGTCTGAATTAGTTTTGTATACTAGATATAAAAACCAACTCGAAATAAATTAATAATAATAATAATAATAATTTGTTGGCGATCCACTGTTTGTACCACGATCCACGTTTGTACCACGATCCACTGGGGGCAACCTTTAGAAATCACTTCAGTCAATCAATTTATTGCTTTTTCAACTTGGGAACATTTTTTCACTGGAGTTTCTACTGGTCTTATTCGCTAACTGGGCGTGCTTTAACCAAAATAGGTGTGAATGACCTAATTGATATCTTTAGAAAGTACACTGAAAAAAAAGGTAATCTTAATTGGCTGTTACTTATCAACTGACAGGAAGTAAATCGGACAAATCAATCTCCTCTCCAGGCCGGAAATTACCAATTAAGTCATTAAATTTCCATTCAAAGCGGAAGAAAATACCACAGTTATACTTGTGAGATAATTTGAGTGAAACAGTTATAACAAATGTATTTGATGTGGCATGGGAGATGCATTTTCTTCGAAAGAAAAAAAACTTGCTCATTCTTTTTACTTTAGGGGTACTTTGTTGTTGTTTAAGTCAATCTTTGGGTAATAGTTTCCCATTTCTGAAATGGATTTTAAGAGAGGAGATTGATGGGCTGTTGACAAAAGAAAATATCATCTCATCAGTAGAAATTATAACTGAGACATTTCGTCCACACTCATCGTGTGTTGTGAATGATATAACACGTAAATATGACGATGTTCACTCTGCCGGTACCAATGTTAAATGCCGACAACATATTCCTCTTGAGAGTGGATGTTTGTATGCTGCAAGGGAATTGAAGTACGAGCCTGAAAAGTACAAATGCGACAGGAAGAGTATTTACAAAATATGTCAACAAAAACGAAACGATATTCAGTTTGAATGCTTTGAAGAAACTTGCAAGAAAGAAAAAACTGTATCCATTTTCAGATTTGTCCTCGAAAATGGTCCCTTTTTGAATGCTTCTGTGACAGTTGATAACGTCAAGTCAAAAATAGAAAATGCACTTGAAAAAGAGGCTAAGAAAGCTTTGAATGGTGGTCACCGGTTTGTATTTTTAAGTTGTGGCGGTGAAAAAGAGAAAACTCAATTATTACCGATAATGCTGATGACGAAGAATCCTTCTAAAAAACTGATTGCAATAAACAACAAGAAAATCAACATCAACCTTATTTCGTTCGATTCCATTTCGCGGGCGCATTTTTATCGCTCCCTTCGTAAAACTGTCAATTTTTTTAACAGTACGAACTCGAACCGCAATAAGAATACACCTGAAGTGTTAGATTTTGAACTTTTCCAATCGATTCACGGGGCGAGCCAGGAGAATAATTATGCTATGATGACAGGTAAGGCGTTTACTAAAGAACAAAGATCGGGTGACAGGGAAGAGATTCCGTCTCAGATCGAACAATTCTATTCGTTCCTGAAGAAGCATGGATATAATAACTTCTATCAGGATGATATGTGTTTTGAAGCTGGATACGGATTGAGGAGGGATTTTGGTGGATTGGAAGAAACTTGGGTGGCTTACAACAAACGACTCAAGGAAACTAGTAACATCCAAGACTACGGTAAAAATTATATTACGCCTTTTTTACGTATGTCAATCAACAAAATTCATGCTGTTGCTTTACCTTTTCTTTCAAGGAAGTGAAATTTGCTTTTAACGTTTAAAAATGAGATTAAAAAATGTGTACTAAAGAAAATTTAAAAACACTCTTCAGGAATATGTGTTCAAATATTATGTTCGATATTTTAGATGGCAATCTTTCAGTCAGACTATTTTTATAAACTACCTCCATTTTTTCATTTTAGGAATGACGTTTGCTAACTGTAAGATGATTCGTGACCTGTTTGGTACTACTAGTACTTTTAACATTGGAAGAGATGTTCGTGTTTGCTACAACGGTCAGCCAAACAATGCCTACCATTTTGCTTTGAACATCAACAAATTCAAATCACATTCCACTATTGAAAATAAAAATTTATTCTCCTTCAACAACCTACAATTTTCCCACGATGCGTTTGGTTTGAACACGCAGACAATGGATGATGATTTGGCAGCGTTCGTGAAAGATGCGTCTACACTAGAGAACACGTTAACTATTTTACTAAGCGACCATGGAAACTCATATACTTCGTATACAGCAAATGAAATGGAAGGACGGTATGAGATGTACCATCCAATGCTTTTTATGATCATACCTGCTAGTGTGGCCACTCTCCTAGGTCAAAACAAACTTCGTGCAATGAGAATCAACCAAAAACGTTTGTTAACCATGGTAGATATTCATGATGGTGTCAAACATACCGTTGACAAAACCTTCCCTAAAAAGGGATTTCTTAAAGTCATTGATCCGCATCGAACATGTAAACAAGTTGATTTAAGTATGCCCAATTTGTGTGTTTGTGAAGGATCGGAAACGCCCGTCAAAAATGGAACAGAAATGATCGGCCATCTTGAATTTGCAGTTGGGCATCTGAATAACATGATAAGCAATGCATCAAAGAATGGACAATGCAGATATTTGGTCCCACTCTCCATCGAGAATGTGTTTATGATCCACAAAGATTCTGGTATACTCACTAGTTTCGATGTCACTTCAGCTCCTGGTGCCGGATCAAGTAACAATATTGAACGCTACAGTTTTGAGATTTTCCATGAAGAAGATTCCTACATGGAACATTTTAACATGGAGATTATCAACAACGTGCGTATCTCCAAATATGGAATCTACAACAAAGTCTGCAGTGACGCATCCGATTTATTCAGATACTGCGTCTGCGAAACTGGCAACAAAAAATCGTCCCAGCATCAAGGACAGGGTCCGTTTGAAGAACTACTACTAAAACAAACTTCACAAGTATATAGTCTTTCCTTTGAAAAGATTCGAATTTCTGAACGAATTGAGGTGTTAGTGAACCACAGTCTTGGTGTCTTGATAAGAGAATACGAATCGGATAAAGATAATTCTATTGTGGCTGTTACGTTTGAGATTTTGCAGGTTGGAAGTAAAGATACTAAATATCGCGTAAAAATTGAGGGCAAAACAAAATTCAATATGAAATATTTGAGTGCAGAAAGTCTTTGTGAGGCCACGACAGGCCGTTCGAACAGTATAACGTACATGTGTACCCTGAAAAGGTATAAGCCCTTTGTAACATCATATTCATATAAAATTGTCTACGAAGAAATTATCTAGAAATTCTTATATTTTTTAAATTAGAAATAGAGGTTCTAATATATTCTGACCTTTCGAAAATATATTTTGAATATACAGTGTGCCCCAGATCTGGTCAGTTATCTGCGAAAGGTATATAGTTCTATATTAATTTGAAACTGATTTGGATTTGGACAGTGGGTGATAACAATGATATGGTGGGTTTTAATGGAAATAAAATACCTTTTTTTATTAAATCCTATTGAATTATTTATGTATTATATCTCGCAAGTTGATTATACAGGGCATCCGAAAATATAAGTACCCTCGCTATCTAACTGTGTGATTTTTGTAGAAACTTTAATTCATGGCTAAAAAGATTGGATTTATATAAAAAGATTTATAAATTCGCCTGAAAATAGATCAATGTATAATTTGAAAATTACAAAGTTGCCAGAGAAGATTTTTGCCGGATACCCCTAAAATTCCTCTAAACAATATTTACAGTTTTTACAATTCTACCGTAACTTAATTTTCCCTTGGACTTGACGCACAGTATGAAACTTTTTCGACCACAATTTGATTTTTCTATATTTTTAAATTATTCATATTAATGAAAAACTTAAATTTGATACAAAACTTGGATGACCGACCCTGCGCTAAAAAACCTGCTAAGTCTGCTTGGCTAAGTTGGGTTTTAAATGTAATGCTATACGGAGTCGTATTAGACAAATCATGTGTTAGACCAAAAAATATATAGTGTTGGTTTTGCACGTTGTTTTTAGTCACCTGATAAAAATCGCCTGGAATAGACATTAAATCGGCTTTATTACAGACAGTTTAATACACCATTTCAACACTAGAAAAAATGTCAAAACTTTTACACCAAAAGCGATTCCAGACCTTTTGACTAATGGGTCAAATACCACCTTGGGAAAACTATCGACGCTATTATCACATAATTAGATTTTGAATAAAAACATTAACAACATCACATTTCTCTGATGAATAATAAAAGTTAATCATGCATAGCTAAAGAGGAAACTGAGTTCGAATTTAGTGTAAAATCATAATGGTAGAAATTTGCGTCGAAAAGGTGTATTAAAAGGCGGGATTATGTGATACAAAAGATAAATGTAAATCTTCTACGGCGTAGAGCAATCCTTATTTTTTGAAAGTAAACTGCCGCACACAGAGATGTTCGTTCATGTCTACAGTACCCTACCTAAACGTTGTGAACCACCGGTTAAGCCCTGATTATATGAGCGGGTTGGCTCGGCGCTGGCTCGCTTTCAACCCGGTACCAACCCGCTATTATATGGAAAATATTGAGGCGAGCTGAAACCGCGCCAATTCGTTTTCAACCCGGCACCAACCCTCTATTATATGTACTCTTTGTTGGAGTCGTAGCAAAGAAGACTACTTCGCATGGCGCCAACCTGGTTATAGCTCGCTTCTGTCCTGGGACAAACGATTATATGAGCGAGCCAACCCGCCTTAATCGGGTTGGCCCGGGTTGAGAAAAAGAGCCAGCTCGGCAAGTGAGCCAACCCGTTTGCAACCCGCCTCATATAATTGAAATATTTTGCTACAACAAATCTCTGCATCAGGCGAGCTGATGTGTTTAAAAATAGCGCCGGGTTGAAAACGAGCCAACCCGTCTCATATAACCAGGGCCTTAGTTCAGAGAAATACTTTTCGAATACCCCGGGCGTCTATTTAGAATTTCGATATTATATAGAGAGGGCGCTTAATCGAAAAGGGCGCTAAAAATTCTTTCATTTTATTAGATGTCTTTACGAAATGTTTAAATAAGCTGTGGCTATTTTTCATCCTAATAACCACCAGAGATCTACATCGATCATTTACTGTATATATGATTGTGATTGTTATAGAGAGCTTGCTTTAGGTTTTGGCAGAGACAAAAACTCGTAGAAAATTTACGGACCTAGGTGGGACTCAAACTAACGACTATATACTTTTCGCAGGTAACTGCTCTACCGTTGAGGGAATTGAGCTATTTGTCTATACTGCCCCAGAAAAATAACATTAAACATCATCTACCGCTGAGCTACCAGTCAATACTGATTTTTTATCTCAGCTGCTGGAGGCGAGATCACCTTTTTTCCAAATAATATATACTTCTTCACCCGAATCTTCCAAACATAAGAAATTTGAGAAAAAGCTCCGAAATTTTGTATACTTTTACCGATGTGAAACTTTTGTTCGATTTCTTGCCAAAATAAGATTTAAAAGAAAGTTAGCATTTGTAAATAGTTTTATGACATTTTTATCAACGTAATGTGTACGTAGTTCAAACGTAATGTGTACGTATTTCAAAGGTTTTTACTTACAATTTCAAGTATGTGTTCAAAAAGGACATATTTATCTCAGCTTTTGACACAATATCAAGTTATATTATTCGACACCTAATCAGTGTAAGATTTATAAATGACGCCGTTACATAGTTGAACTGTTCAGAAGAGTAGTAAGAGGTCAACTGAGGAGGTCTCACATGAAAATGAAGTCTCTAATATTTATTTGCTTGACTTTTATGCACTTGGCTTTAGGTATGTCCCTTTATTGTCCTTCTATTTTGTTATTTTAATTTAAAATTGGAAATTGGAAACAAATTGATTTCAACCAAGATGACCTTAGTATCAAACGAGCCCAACAACAATTCATTTATATTGATACGGCACTGGATATTGCGTGCTATATAAATAGAAAACACTCCTCCACTGATGTAGTTGGGCTGGTTTGATCATTTTTTTAAGACGATTGAATACACACCACCGCTCATACACACCACCGCCCATACACACCACCGCCCTCTCTCTACGAAATTTTTGTTACAAATTTGGATATTTGTTTACTTTAACCGATTTAAACTCTCGATAGGCAATAATTATAAACAAAGAAAACGCTCAACCGAGCCGATCTAGTTTGCGTAAAATCCCACTTTGGCTCTGCTTCACGTTTTAAGCAAATTGCACCTGTTTGGTCTGTTGGCAAACCTTTGGTTTTCTTAAATGCTGGTAGACTGGAGACTAACATCGAAAATCTCAAAATAGCGCATGTTCTGCACAGTTTTTTGTTTACAAATATTCACGCATGCGTACATTCAGCCACCCAGTTTTTTGGGGTGGTTGAATACGGAAAAGCATAAAGAATTGTCTACAGACCACCGCAGCGAAACCAGAGCAATAGTGGCATGTTGCGCATACTAAGTCGATCAAGATTAATAAGAACTTTTTATAGATCATAAAAACGGTGGGATACACGAGTTGTGTAATTAGTAGGGGTGGGTCTTCTTACCAAAAAAAAGACCTGTTGTTTATTGTCGCAGCTCTTCTTTTTTCTATTTCATAGTGACGTCACAAGGCGATTCGTCATCATGTTGTCGAAATGGCATGCAATATTACAAATCAAATACAAAAACAAATATGAATGCACGTATGTGTTTCGACAAGGCTAACCAAACACCTCAAGGTGCTGTTTGCAATAGCTTGAGTCGAATCTGCTGCTTGAAATTGCAACAACAGACAAGTTGTAACGAAGGAGTAAAGGCTGGAGGGTAAGAAACTCAACTATTATATAACCTAGATAATAACCTGGCTTCTTCAGTGCCACACAATTCCAATTTATTGTTATGGTTTTCTACTTAACAATGTATTCGTTGTACTGAACTTTGTGATACATACTGCAATGTGAGGTAATCAAAAGTTCTTTCTTTTTCTAATTCTTTTCAACATACAGAACATTTGGAATGGGTTGTCACAACCTTGCCACCAATACCGCCTTCACTTCAACAGCCTTACAATGTTGTGAATGTTGCCAACTCGGAAAACAAACTGCCACAAACAATCCCAATACAGATTGTAAACAAACTCTAGTGAATGATACCAAATGCAATTCCATTTTTAAAAATTGCTGCAAGAATACACTTAAAGGTTTGATTGCATTTGATTGGTTGATCAGTTGCACGTGATTATTTAGTAGTTTCAAGAATATCGCACAGTTTTTTAATAGCGTTAACTCACTGTATATGGTGTCCTGCTCAAAAGAAAACTCATTGATTTGTAGTCATCCTATTTTCAGACTTGACTAGACGGACTGGATTGATTAACTATCTTATTACCAGCACTAGAAGTTTAGTATTTATATGTGACCACTAGAGTATTACCATTTATTTCTATAGATGATAAAAAAGCAAAGAGCTGTCAAGAATTGAAATGTAGTCATGACTGTGCAATGACAAATAATGGACCGGAGTGTTCGTGCAAGTTAGGATATATACTAAGTGCAACTGATAAATTCACATGTTTAGGTATGTATACAGGGTGTCTCAGACTGCTTCCAATTGTTTTCCATTATTCAAAGTAGTATTTCAATTGATGAGAAACTTATTGCTTAAATTATACTCTATATGTAAAGTCAACCCCAACATCAGATTGTTAAGCGAAAGAAGTTTCCTGGGAACGAGGTTGACGTAAAGTAATACTTTGATATTCTATGACAACAAAACTTTCAATCGATGAATATTATGCTATTAAATTTAGCTTATACTGTACAGTTTGTTATCTATAAGGCAAGGGAAAATTACTATACAACCCCCCAGTTGTAAGGGTTCTATTTGCTCGCCACCAATGTAAGTGTTAAAACTGTTCATTTGTCAGATAATACAAACTTTTGGTCTCTTTTTATTATCAAGATATCGATGAATGCAAAACGGGAGAAGTGAGCTGTTTACCAAGTTTTAAATGCCACAATCTACCCGGTTCTTACGTGTGTCGAAGAGTGTATGCAAAGATTGATTGTAAAGAAGGGTACGAACAGGTGAACGATTTTTGCAGAGGTAAGTCTCCATAATACACACACAAATAAAACAGAACTTTTCAGAAATTTCTCATTATCCATATTTTTACCAAGATATCATGATACAGTGCAGTTCACATAAAATTCTATCATTTTAAATTTCGTTTACAAAAGAAGTAGTTGGAAAACACTGAAAGAAAAGTGAATTTTTAATGACTCGTTATTTGTAACACCATGTCTGGAACAGTATTTTTTTGTGAACCACACTGTATGTTTCTTAGGATTAAGAAATTTTCACGATTTCGCGAAGGTTTGACCACGCAAAAATTTATTTCCATCTGCACAACAAAAAAAGGAAGTGTAGAAGAATTCACACAAAATTGATAATTATTTTAATTTATGGATAGATATTGATGAATGTGCCTCAGGAATAGCCAAATGTGAACAAGGAACAGTTTGTGAAAATATTTTGGAGGGATTCCAATGCGTAAAAAAAAAGAATGTATTTAAATGCTCGAAAGGATTCTTCGAATTTGAAGGCAAATGTATTGGTTAGTGTATTTTTGCAATATTTATATTATGTCAGAAATTACTTACTATTCTTGTAAAAATTAGATTAGTTTTCTAGCCAGGTTTTTTTAACAGTGAAATCGGACCTGAACAACGGATAACGGGTTAAGCACCGGTATTAAGGTCTGTAAACACACACAATAAAGATGCCGCATGGGATATGTGCAGTATTTACATCACCACATTGATAATATTAGCGTATTTTCCATAACACAAGTTTGCACATATTATTACCAAAATGTTTTAAGCGATTTATAATTAGAAATATTTACATTTATCAAGTCATTTCCGTATCAATCTTGGGTATATTTTTATATGGGCCACCCTGTACGGTGAAACATCTTACTTGTTTGCCTCGTTTAGATAAAAATGAATGTAAGACTTCGTCTCCATGCCGACTATCCGAGAAATGTATGAACACTGTTGGTAGTTATGAATGTTTACGAAATGACGGAATGAATTGTCCAAGAGGTTATGAATTCGATGGCTCTACGTGCAGAGGTAAATAAACTCTCCTCCTGTCTCTCCCTCGCCATGTTTCTAATATCATATTTAGTAAAACAAGAAATTTTTTTGGTAGACGTATGTATATGAGACCAAACATTCTACTTTACAATTTATGGCATCAACATTACGCATTTAATTGGCTGCGATAAGTACTACGAACACTGCGGAACGAGTGGGACCACGACCTTTCACTTAATGGGGGCGATAGTTCTGCCATTGCTCTACCTATCCGATAATATCATTCTTGATAGAAGATTCTAATACTTTTATGTTATTTTTTCTTTTACTTCAAGATATAAATGAATGTACCCAGAATAAAGCAATCTGCAAAGGATTGGGTGAACGGTGCATAAATATCTTAGGTGGATTTCAATGCGCTTGCAAGGTTGGTTTTCGACAAGAACATTACTCCAAAGAATGTGTTGGTAAGTTTGACCAAGGATGCTTTTCTTATTTTTGCACGCTGCTTGTCCACAAATTCAAGACGTTTCTTGTATACTTCCAAACAAACTTTTCCGTATCCTAGAACAGGATAGTTTGCGTCTATTATGACTCTAATACATGTTTAGTTTTTCTTATAATCCCATAGCCATTAGCTGGTAAAAAAATCTTAATTTTAACAGTTTGCCTTCTATATGGAAACAGAAAAAAACCGTCGCAAAACAATCCTACCTTCCCACAGTTACGAGAGTTCGGGTACCCAACATAGGGTGTAGTCATATTATGATACGTTATTCTATTGTTGTGCTGGTATATTCACCGCCAGAGTTTTATTCACAGCGCCGTACCTAAGCACCTTCATCGTATTTTTGCTAGAGTTCACTAGTGCTTGAGTACCGAAACAGGGTGTGGTCATACTGCTATTATATGATATTCTTTCTACTTCAACAGATGTCGATGAATGCAAAGGTAAAGTACGAATGTGTCTCCACAAATGCTACAATACGATTGGTGGATTTCAATGTGCGTGCAATGCCGGTTTCAAGCTGCACGCTAACAAAAGAACTTGTAACGGTAAGTAAAATCAAGTCGTTTCGGATCCTTTTATTCCAAATCCCTGGTAAAATCAATTTTGCAATCGCGCGCGCCAACATCAACTATACTCGTGAAAGCCCTAGAAATAATTAAATTTTGATCTGCTAGTAAAAGACGTAACTTTTATGTGTATACAATTTCAACTGATTCCTTTCTAGACGTAAACGAGTGTGTTAAAAGAGATTCGTGTAAACTTGATGAAACATGTATCAATACTAGAGGCACATTTGCTTGTATACCGAAATCATGTCCCAAACATTATCAAAGCAGAGGAACTAGGTTAGTATGCTCTTCATATGAAAGTGTTTTGATTTGATATATTTACAATAAGTTAGTTTACTTTTAAAATGTGCGAAAAATAATTATTCCAGTTTTTTTTAACTCTTAGACCACGATTGGCGCCTTTTAGCTATTTCCGTGAAATCTAAATTTACACTGTCGCTCAAAGTCAAAACATATTTGATAGGAATTTTAAGCTGAAAAGATGTAAAAATGCAAAAGTTGATAACTTTTAAGTACAAACACAGTGATTTAACTTTGTTCAGTCATACAAAAAGTGCAAGTTTCAAAAACATATTGTGATAAAATTGGATTGCGGAAAGTGGACTTACTCTCTTAATGGCTTTATTTCGTGTAGGCCCTACGATAAACTTAAAGATCGAGCAGATTTAAGATATCTGCTTTGTTTGTGTTCTATATTTTAGCTCGTGTGTACGTGGCTGTCAAGACGGCGAAAATTGTCAAGATTTGCCTTTGTTTGTCAAAACATTTGTCAGATCAAAACGGAAAAGTCAGAATTTGTTCATCCCTTTGAATATCAATATTCGTAACATGCGGGATGCAATTGACGTGACCTGGAAATTCAAGAGAGGTTAACTTTTTCTTTTACACCAAAAACTTATTTTATCTTTTCTACTTTAAACATTCATTAAAACAGGGGGTAAAAAAGTCTGTCCGAGAAATTCCCGTAACTATAGAAAATAGGGGGTGCAAACAGTTGAGAAGTTACGGGACGAGACAGAAAAGAAACAAATCTACTCGTTTCCAGGGCTATTTTTCGCTTTTCTTTATACTTAGAAGCGAAGAAAAGCCCTGGGAACGAAGTCGACGAGAAAAATATTTTTCTCCTCATCAAATCGCGCATTTATGCGGCAATGAAGATGTTTACACATAATATAAAATATTTTATTTTGGCTTGATATTTTTAATAAACTCCTGCCTTACTACTTCTTCCAACTTTTGTTAAAAAATTAGGCACTAAAAAGTTAAAATGTCTAAGTTACAGGCCTTTAAAAAATATAAAATACGAATCTTAAAAAGTTTTTCAAGTTTAAAGTTAAATTCTACTTCTGTGGGCTGACTCTGTACTGTAGCTTTTCTCCCAAAACAATTGAAACCTATTCATTGCGTGCTTAGTTTAGCCTATATAGCCTGATTTTGATAATTCAGGCTTAAATACTTTACATTTTGCGGAGTTTGAATATTTTTTTCTGGTGTTTTCGCTAAAATGTTTCTTAAATTATGTTAAGGCCATAAATGAATGCCGGGGACAAAAGATTGCGTTATAAACCACATAAACGATTGCAAATAAGGCCCTAAAATCGCAAACATTAATGTCGCAAAAACATAAAAAATTGTGGCTAAACGCAAACAAGAGGGCAATTGCAATGATTTATGCCGCAAATTTTTTGATAAAGCCTCAATTTACGCCGCAAAATTAAGAGAGGAAAAGATTATCGCGAAATGGCAAGGATTTATGTCGCAATCTTTTGTCCTACATTTATTAATGCCCTTGGCCTTATTAAGGTAGTCGGTGCCACCAAAATTTTCTTTGTTATAAAATCGCCGAAAAGGCACTCTTGAATAATTCGGTAAATATTTGTTTACAAAGATTTTTCTCAACTCAAGTAAAATACTTTTTAGAATACCTCTTTTGACACACTTCAGTGAAATTTCGGAAAAAAATATTTGATCACTACATTTATTAACGCTAATAATTGAAAGATTTTAGTGTACCGTTAATTACCGGTTCGCGTAAATCTCTCCGGCGGCCTTATTAAATGTCTCGCGTTAAAAAAACTCTCGCAAGCATTTAATTTTATTAGGGTACCTTATCGGACAAAATAATGTCGGACAAAATTTTCGTCACCTGAAGAAAATTTCGTCACTTTTTGTCTGACGAAATTTTTTTGTCCTTTTCTAAAATTTCGTATTTATCCTTAAAAGTGGGGTATTTATTCATCATAAACGGGCTGAAAACAAACTAAAAATAAATGACTTAACAAGATTTTAGTCCTGATTTTTTGATAAATTTTTATTATGACACTTTGTCTGAAGAAGAAAGCAATCAATTATTGCTTAGAAAACTTACCAACACCTTTTTGAAAGAGCCTACTTTAGTATATCAAGTGTATTTATGTTAAACTAACCAAATCCAGGCCAATTTTGAAAAATTGGTTTTGGACAAAATTTTCAAAACATTTCGGGATACCCGAAATTCTTCATTCCTTTTGGAAATTTGGGAAAGCAATAAACTTTACTGAAGATGTGCACAAATTAAAATATTTGCCTTTTCCCATCACAATGCTCGATGCGCGATAGCAACCTGAGATGTATTATGAAAATTACTTTCTTTTTAGGAAACGAGAAGAAGTATTTCACTATGAAACGCCGTTCAAAAACGATGGTTCTTATCACGACCAATGGAAAGCAATTATTCAAAGATTTTGATCCGTTTGCAGTTACTGTTGTGGTTGTCGGGACTGTGAGACGTCAGTTTAGTAAATCCGTCAAATTTGAATATCGTATAATCTTGAATTTCTACTAAACCCATGAAATAACAACCTGTGTATAGCCTAAAAAAGGGTTGTTTTTATTTTGTAATTTTTATCGCGCGTTGTCTTTTGTTAAAAAGCTTTAAAAAAATAAAATTATTAATACGTGACGAATTTTAAATGTTTATTTCAAAATGCATTACAATTGCAACTAACTCCAAAAGTCGAGCCAATTTAAAGAAGTACATTTGCTTCTTCACTTTACTTCCAGTGAAAAAATTGTGGAACATATTTCAGAAGGCAAAAAAATGTATTTTTGTTATTAAATAAGTTTTTTCTTCATTTATTTAAAGTACATTTTACATTGAATAGCTAGCCTAGAGCGGACGTTATAACAGAAGCTTTACACCGAATAAAAGCTAAATGCAGATAAGCCATTCCGACTCGCCAAAAGTTAAGCTAATTAAAGTTATATCATTGCAAAAAAAATCTAACATGAAGGAAGCTTCTTTTTGAAAAATATCAAAAAAACATCACTTAAAAATTGGTAGTTGACAATGGTTTGTGTTGGCGTTGTTTGTGCTATACTACAAAACAACTGAACGAGTAGAAAAAACAGAGGGTGAAAGTTCACAGTACAAAAATCATTGGTGCTTTTTTTAAACCCAAAAAAAGTGGGTCCCGAAATATTACTTATGCTGGTGACGTGTCCCTAACTCGTCACGCATAATGAAAATAATGATACTATATAGAAAATGCAAAGTAATTATTACTCGGTAAAAATCGGAAGAAATAATACCCTATAAAGATAGAAAAGGAAAATATATCGTGAAAAGGTCTTGTATTTAACCTCGGTTAGTTAAATCTGTACGACACTATATTGACTTCAACTATGAAAAACATAGACCGACTTCTTTTTTACTCTACAAAGCACAATAGCCTGAAAATATTACAGGTTACTTGCATAGAGAAAAAAAGAAAACATACTAAAACTACTACTATTATTTTTTTTACACTTTGATATAAGCAACAAAAAAAAAAACGAAAAAAAAAAAAATATGTGGGCATCTCTGAATTTAAAAAAGGGCTAATAAATTAGTGACAGTATTAAGAGCCACACTGTCTTACATCAACATACAAAAAACATTTTGCTAATAAAAAAATTCCCACTTTAAATCATTCCAGTGCTGTTGTTGTTTTTGTCTATATAAAGAGTTTAGGAGCACGAGAATAAGGAGAAATAATACATAATAATAGATAGTAATAATATATATATAAAAAACAATTCTGGGCTGCACTACATTTAAATTTGACGTGTTGCCAAGGCCTGCGAGGATTTTTTTCATGGCTCTTAAAGTGGTATTTATATACACACGTAATGGCCTGGTACTTTAAAACCTAACGAGTGCTTCTTTCTTTGTTCCCCTGTTGTCATCAGAATGATCGTTCAGCTGGTTTCTCAGCAACGTTCTGCAGTAATGAGGCACAGCAAATCTGATGCTGTCTATTTCAAGAGTGTTAGTCCAACTGCTGCTTTTTCATTGGTTGATTCATTTGTTCTTCACCAGCTGGTTTATCAGTCATCTAGCCCCCTGATTCTATCGGCAGCATCCAATTTCTTAGTTACACCTTGTATCCATCCCTGAAAATAACACAAAAGTTCATGTTTACCCACCTTTAAATTACCGGCCAAATAATTATTTCAACTTTGAATTATCGGTCTTTTATTACTATTGCAATAGCTCAGCAAGGTTTTGTTGGGCCATCGAGGTCTAGTTTTTTTGAATTATGATTCTGAATGCTAAGTTTAATCAGCATAAAATGTCCAGTATAAGTAGGAGTCACACTACCAACTTCTGAAAAATTAATCAGCACATTTTAACCCGCCATTATGGAATTTTAAGGGAATGTAAGTTTTTTGACGCATTAGAAAGCATTAGACGCCGATGGTCCAACCAAACCTTGCTGTGCTCTTAGTCTCTGATTATATGAGCGGGTTGGCTCGGTGCTGGCTCGTTTTTAACCCGGCACCAACCCGCTAATATATGGAAAATATTAAGGCGAGCTGAACCGCGCCAACTTGTCT
Source organism: Mitrocomella polydiademata (assembly GCA_036023255.1). Taxonomy (NCBI): domain Eukaryota; kingdom Metazoa; phylum Cnidaria; class Hydrozoa; order Leptothecata; family Mitrocomidae; genus Mitrocomella; species Mitrocomella polydiademata. The sequence continues at coordinate 14,967 of JAYRBV010085221.1, forward strand.
CAAGCAGGTTGGCCCGGGTTGAGAAAACGAGCCAGCTCGGCAAGTGAGCCAACCCGTTTGCAATCCGCCTCATATAATTGATATATTTTTTTAGAGCAAATCTCTGCATCAGGCGAGCTGTGTTTAAAAATAGTGCCGGGTTAAAAACGAGCCAACCCGCCTCATATAATCAGGGCCTTAGAGCATACCGGAAAGAGAGAGAGGGAGAAGTGTAAAGAAACACACCTCTATCTTATTCTTTGGACCCTGATGAATTCGAATGTTGCGATGAAACTGAGATTGAACGGTGAGGACCTTTATCCTTTTTCATGGATTTCGTAGACTGAGTCCTCGTTATACTGGATGTTAGGTCAGGTCTAGACGGTAAAACACAAACTCAATACGATAAAAGAAACAACGTGATATTTGAAAAGGAAATCGATTTCAAATTAGCGTACCTTCTTTTACTAGGTGCAACAGCTTCCTTTCGAACAACTTTCTTGGATAAATTGAGGACCCATTGTTTTTGCTCATCTACGTCACCAGCCATGACAAGCAAATCTTTAGCAGTAGCCAAATCGACAGTGACTAAGAAAAAGAAAATAGTTCAAAGTTCATTAATGAGACATTTGCACTGCAGTCCATGAAAGATTTGAGCTCTGTGTAAAATTAATCACTAAACCCTACTAATCTGTGTATAGTACTTTATCATAACGGACAGTTATAATTTATTTACATCGGATCTCATACCATAAGTTGGTCATTTATCTCTCTTTACAATACGGTGATACTCATTTATGAACACTCGGTACACGAGTAAAAGAACTAGTGAAAAGGATCTTTGGAATGAGCGAGAAAATGTTTTTACCTTTGCATTCCTGAATGAGGTCTTCTTCACGGTCAACGTGGTCTCTGTGGCATTTAACGTGACATCCTGAAGAAATATGGAAAGAAAATTGTTTATGATTACTGTTGTGGGATGTTCTGTTTACTTTAATTGATGACATCAAGGAATTTCAGATGAACTTTTCGTATGACAAAGAAAGATGTTACTCACTTCTACATTGTAAGGCAGGAGGTGGTTTGAACATGTTCCACATTGGTTTTGGACATAAATCACATGCCGTCGGTGTGTGGTAAGTCATGATCAAAAATTGATGAGCTTTATAGGTGATAGAAAAGCCACCCTTTTCCTAAAAACATAAAGATTGAACTTTGATATCAAAAAGCTTAAAGTGCCTAATAACCTTCCCAGACTAATAAAAAGTAAGAACAAATGAGATATCAAAATGAGGAACAAATTTAACAAACAACAAACAAAACAAATTTAAATAAATAATGCTTACGTCAGCAACTTCTTGATCATTCTTTTCTTCAGAGCTTTTACTTTCTCCTTCATTTGCATATAGTATCTAAACAGGGAGAAATGTAATTGTAAGCAATATATTTCGTCCCACTATAGACATCCATATTTCTTCAGGATGACATTTTATTTTGAATGTTGAATGATAAAATTATCTTATTTTTTTTATTCTTTATTTTTTATTCTTTATATTTGTTATTAATTTTACTTGTTGGAATGAATTTAGTTATTTGTACTACCGCTCTATACCTCCAACGTTAAATAAAGAATAAATAAATAAATAAATAAATAAATAAATAGAAGGAACGGCTTCTTTAAACATAGGCTAAAAGCAATTACCGTAATGCTTCAATTAGACGACCGGGCGTTTTTTAATTTTTAAATTTTTCAGGAGGGCGTTTAAAAGAGGGAACTGTTTATTACAAAGGCCTCGGATAACGTAATCAAAACTATTGAAAATGGGGAACATATACAAACTTTACATTCAAACAAACAAAAAGATACAATTTGATTTAAAAAGCTTTCGAGCCCTTGAATATAACATCCAACAAGCTGAGCAGTTATATAAGAAAGTTCAACATGGCTGCGTTTCCTTTACTTCTCTCTACCACACTTGGTTTGTTTATGTTTTCAAAAGCCGGTGACTATGGGCTCAAAGCGACCGGGTATTAACCAATCAAATCGCGTTAAAATATGATTGACGTTCGAAAAATAGCAAAGCTTACAGTGTAACAACGTAAAAACGTAATTGAAGATTGAGCAAAGATTAGACATTCTTCTTTCTTCGGCAGTAACTTCATTTTTTCCAATAAATACGTTAAGGAGGGCCTTTAATCAAGGGAGGCGTCTATTCGAGGAGGGGGGGGGGGGTTATTTGATGCATTACGGTATAAATCACATCATTTTCTGCCTACCTGGAATATTTTAGGAATGTCTTTAGCATCTGCCCTCAAAACATCTCCTTGAGTGACTGAGCGCACGTGAAATAATTTACTAAGATAGAATAAGGGAAGAAAATTTAGATTTGCTAGGTTTCGGTACTATAGATACCAGTATTATCTGTTGCCTACCACCAACTTATATAAGGCGGAATTCAAAATTTTATCTGCAGCGCTCTGAATATAACTCACGCAATAGTTTAATTTTTTATAAGCCGTAAAAATTATTCTTTTAATTTTAGTGTTGTTTTTTTAAAACCTTCAAATTTCAAACAAAGAACCATGAAAGAAATACTTGTCTGCGCACCACCACTTTAGCTCTGCTTCGCTTTTTAAGCGAATTGCCACTGCGGTGGTCTGTAGGAAAAGTATATGTCATCAATAGAAGTACGACGGCTTCGAAGAAAATTACCTGATGTCTAAGATCATAGAAGGTGCAGCTGAAGCTTTCTCGACTTCGGAATTGTAAAAGAAAATCTTTCTACTACTGACGACCACATATTGTTTCTTCCATTCGTATCGCTTGTTTTTCTTCCTACTCTCCGATTTTTCTGGGATCGATAACCATCCCTCCATCTTGAAATTAGCTACACGAAACAAAATTTAAAAGCGTTGTAATTCATTTATTGAAAAATCCTATCTATAATTGTTGAATTTCATGTTTTACGAGCAAATAAGCCTGCTGCTTGAACAAAGAAAATTCTTACGACAATGTACTCAATAAAGAGGCGAATTACAACTTACATTGTTGCCCAAGTAGACTACTATCTACGTCACTTGGTACCAGGGCCCTGACGGTGTTATATTCACCCTGTAGATTGTTAATTTGTTCGTGTAATTGTTCGATGGTCATATCTTTTGAATCGCCCTCCATCTATATAAATAAAGGATACAAAAAAGTATATTATAAGGAGTCTCTTTCCCAATCAATCCAACCGTAACGTAAGAAAACAATGATTACAACTCCGCCCTGAAACATAATTTCAAACTTGTTATACAGAGTGCACGAGAAAAATGCTACCAAATTGCTTTCTATTGTCTTAAAAGTAGTATTTTTGAGACACCCTTTATCAAGAGAATAAAATAGGTTTTTCAGCTTTGAAAAAAAATATACTGTAACAAAAAACCTACCTTCATTTTGTTATTGTCTTCACGTAATTCAGAAATTCCCTAGATGAAAAACAAAGACAGAAACAGTTAAATTTCAAGCAAGAGAAATTCTTGTAAATATTTTACTAATAAAGAGAAATGTTTCCTTACAGTTTCGTATTCGTACTTTTGTGTCTGGTATTTAGTTGCAAACTGTTGATATTTATCCTTCTCCTGTCTCAGTTCCATGATCAGCTTTTTGTTTTCTTTTTCCTTCTTTTTGACTTCGGTTGAGCTGGCTTTTCCTTTACCCTTGTTCGAGCTCAAGTCTTTACGCTGAATGATTTCGGCCAATTTGTTTACCGCCTGTGTTTTGAGTGTCTTTTCACTAGCCAAAGCTTTCTTTAGAGCCTCTACATCATCACTGTTACTACTCTTGTCGTTCTTAGCAGACTCCACGTCTGAAATAAAAAGGAAAATTGTCATCTTAAATAGAACCTTTTTATCATTTTATCCAGCAATAATGCTTTTAGGGACATTACAGAACCTGAATACAAAATTAGCTTTTTAATAAATGAGCAGAAAAAATCTCGAACAAACTTTTTGACCGGGAAAACACTTTTTTGTCGTCATACAAGCTTTAGATGTAGTTGATACCGCATGTAAATGTGGTCATTCTAATTATTAGAAATGAAAAAGTTTAGGGATCAATACAAATGCCTACCTTCCTTCAATTGGTCGATTCTGTCTTCTAATAATTTAATTTCATCTTGTTTATTCCTAATAGTTGTTTCTAATGTTCTGATTCTCTCCTCCGCCTATAAAAGAAATCCTTTGAGCGTTACTAAAGAAGGCAGATTACCCAAGTTCAATGATGGAAGAGAATATTTTATGGAAATTCAGAAAAAAAAATTCAAGTAGCACGAAGTTCTCGGAATAGACAAGGATATCAGGATTAACCCAGAACTTCATTGTTGTAATTGAATTAGCTTCCAATGAATGTTAAAATAGAAATCTCTATAGAAATTTTATTTAAGAGAAGAACTTTTCTTTACCTGACCATACATTTTACTCTTGTCAGAAATATCAGCCCTATGTCTTGCAATTAAGTCTTTAACTTCTAATTCTAACATAGTCCTTTCTTTTTCAAGATCTGAAAATTGCTCTTCAACAATCGAGCGTGCTAGCTCCTCAGATTCTGCCTTCGCCAAGGCTAGTTCCAGTTGCCTGGACATCAAGTCCCTTTCTTCTTGTAATATTTGTACATCACCCTGTAATGCTTGGGACTGTTTATTACGTTCGTCAACTTCTTCTTTTAGTTCTCTCACTTGAGTTTTGTATAATGTCTAAAGATAAGAAATTGGAAGATGTCATTGATATTAAACTATCAAGCCACTGAAAACCCATATTTTTTGTGTTGATATAAAAGTCACTTACCGAAAAATATTGTTCTGCTTCTAGCTGGTCTTGTAATTCTTTCATCTGAAGATCATCAACAGCAGTTTCGCTAGGTAAATAAAGAAACCATCATCTTTATTTCTTATCATATATACTGTGCGATTTGTTTAAAATGATGGTATGCTTCCAGGGAAGAAAATTTCCGTGGGAAAATTTCAAATAAGCAAAACAAAACAAAACAAAAATTTAAATATGAAAAATAAGTTTTGACTAGGTATTTTTCACGTCTAAGTGAATTTTCCTCCCTTTTCGCGAACGTTTTTGTCAAAAGTTTCTGCCCTTAAAGTATACATAGGATACTAACACAAAACACTTTCAGTGAAGTTATTTTTGAGTATCAGAAACGAGGAACGTGATTTTACTCTTGAAATCAATCTTTTTAAGTGCAATGCAGTACAAGTAAGTTAAAAATTGCGTTCTCTGTTTTATAAGTCTCCGCAAAGATAATGCTCTTGAACATCACAACATGTACTATACAGGGTGTACAAGATAACATTACAGCTTTTGTTATGTGAAGGAAGACTGATTTGTACTGATATTTGTGTTTAAGTGTTAAAACAATTGCTAGTAAGGTGTATTATAATTTATGTATTTCCATTGTGATCTGTAATTTTTTTTGGGCATTTATTAATATAAAATGGCACGGAAAAGATTTGTACGGACGAATGATTTTGGTAGTCAACTAAATACCTTCTTAGTTTTGTCAAACTTTCTTGCATTTGTTTCCTTTCCTCAAGAGTTCTGTTATAATCGGACTTGAGTTGTTTCTCTGTTGTCCGTAACACAGTCAAACTGTTTGAGGCGGTGTTGTACTCAGCTTGTATTTCGGTACGTTTTAAGCTCTCTTCGTTTAATGAACGTTTTAAGTTATCCACCTAAATAAAAGTGTAGATGTGAATGTTAAAAATGAAGTAAAAATGAAGTAGTATTTTCAAAGGCAACACGGATTTTTTTTTACGAATAATAAAATGCGAGGTCACTTTATTCAAGAGACAAAAAGGTTTTAAGGTATTTAATATTAAAATTTATTTTAGCTCAACCTTTTCAGGTAAGTGTTAAAAATAAAAATGTAAACGCTTAGCTAAAACTTCGAACATGCTTATATAATCCATATTTTCAAAACTAGGAATTTTACCGTCGTGCAGCTAGCTTGATAGTCTTGTTCCATTCTTGACAACTTCTGATTAAGATTTTTCAAATCTAGTTGAAGTACATTGACTTGTCGCTCAAGATTGGCAGCCTTTGATTCAGCGCGTATCCTGTCGTCCCTCTCTCTTTGAACATCGGCAGCTATGGAGGAAAAGTTTTGATTAATAACATCACAAGAAAAACGCAAAAGCTACTTGGAAAGAAGTTTCCATTATTCTTGCAAAATCAGATCAACATCGTTTTTCACTTTGTACCAGTGTATTTTCATCATGAGGTCTTCTCCCCCAATCCAAGGTTCTTCAGTGGTAAGTCCCCCCACAGGTAACTTTGCTGAGTAATCTTTTAGAAAAGCAGTTTCTGATTGTTCAAACATTAACTTAATTTGATGGTCAGCCATTATTAGTATGCATGCTTGTGTTTGATATATTAACAGAAGTATATGATGGATCTTTGATGAAAAAATATATGTTGTTTATCCCTCCCTCTCCATAGTGTGCACCCCCCCCCCCCACACTCTGCTGGGGGGGGGGAGATAGAGCCGTTTTGGAGCCTAAAACTTTAGGTGGGACTTAGAAAAATTAAGATTTCAGGTGATATCAGGGGATATGAGTTAAGGTGGGGTCTAAATATCATCTAAAAAAACTACTCTTGGATTTGTTTATATGCATATTTCTTCCTATAAAGCAATTTGTATATTTTCTTTCTCAAAAAGCTTTTCCAGCAATCTAGAGGGTTCTAACCATAAAAAAATTCTGACCGCCAACCACTTCTTTTTAGCCACAAGCAAATTTGTGCCCATGCGCTTTTAAACCCATAGTGCGGCCCCTGAGTGTAATTTATTTAATCACAAATTTTAACACTGTACAAGTGCAAAAAAGCTACAGTTTATTGTGGTTTTGCTATCAAGGTGATAACAGCTTTTTGTCATGACTTTGATTAATCTTCTGTATAGCGAAAACCTAAAATCTTAACCCCACACTGTTAGTATAATACTTATATTAATTAGTTATAATTGTTAGTTACTTTTTTAGAGTAAAAAAATAACTGATGTTTTATGTTATATTGAAAAATACTTTTTTTAGGTGGGAATTCTGCAAATACCACTTTTTAGCTTGGGGTATATTTTTGAGGTGGGACCTGCTCAATTAAAATCTAGGTGGGGGATTCTACTCTAGGTGGGAGTTGATTTTTAGGTGGGACCTGGAACCCCTCTGCACACTATGCCCTCTATAAATGTTTTTAGTTCCATCATGGCTTTTCTCCTCTTGAATACATATTAGTACAATGAAAAATAACCATGATCTTATGGGTATGAAATCTCCAAGCAGCTATACAATGAGTACTTTATTCGGATTAACTTTTACGAGATAAACTTTTTTGAAAATGGTCATTCGCGAAAGTTTATCCATTAAAATTCATTCAAAAAAATCCATTTTTTTTACACTATTTTTTTTACACCTATTTCTATAAGAAAAAATACAGATCATTGAAAAAAGGTCAATCTTTTATTGTAGAATGTGAATTTTGACAAAATGACATGCCTAATTAGGTGAATTCTTAAGATTTATGCGTCACAAAAACGAAAAAAACCCCTAAAAATCACGATTCGCGAAAGTTTGTCCAAAAAAATTCGCGAGTTTTTCGACTCGCGAAAGTTAATCCGAATAAAGTATGACATATATAGTATCTTGGAATGGAGTTAAAAGGAAGAACTTACATTCTCTATCAAGAATCTGGATTTCTGATAGTTTCTTTTCTTTTTTCTCGGCATTCAACTTGGCCAGTTGAGACTAAAATCATCAACATTATAAAGCAATTAAAAGCTATTCATTATAACAATCTTTCACAAAAAGTTACTTCTCATATCAAAAGAAAAGACTACCTGAAAGTTCTTTTTGTCCGAATCAAAAAGACCTTGCAGCTGTTTGTACTCAAACTCGATATTGGCATTCGATTTTCCCAAGGTGATGAGTTCGTCTTGTAATTTTTGCATAGCTGTGGCATCGCTTTTGTATTTGCTTCGTAACTGATCAACTTCGTCTTTCAAGGCTTGGTTTTGCTTCTCGTATTCTCTCCTAATATCTTTGGCATGTTTGACAGAATGAATTTCAGCTTCCAACGATACTTGAGCTTTCATTAACTCTTTTTCTACATTGGCCTAAAATTGAAATGTTTAGGTTAAAATCTAATGTTACTAATTTTTTCATATCAAATATGAGGAGTTTTGTCAAGTTTTTTTATCTTCTTTGAGGAGAATTTTCAAAGAAAAATCGGGGAGTTTATAGGAGTTTTAATGGTTTTAAAATATGTCACCAAATATTGTGATATAATAGTTTTAGGCATGAATTTTTCACATTTGTTTTGTTTTGTTGGGTTGCCAATATTCTTTAAATTGATAAATTAAAAAATCCCAAAAGGGTATTTAAGAAGTTTTGAGGAGGTGTGGCAACCCCGATGTATACAGACACACCAATTCTTTTAATCCATTTAGATAAAAATCATGAAGTGAATTGTACTTACTTTAGCATTCGCTAGCATTCTGTTTTTATCATTCAGTTCTTTTATCGAGTGTTCTGCTATTGCCTGAGCCTTGTTCAAATCACTCTCCGCTTTCTTCAGCTTTATATTTGAATTATCTTCTAACCTCAGTTTTTCTTTCAATTCATTATTCTAAAAAATAAAATGGAATGTTTCTAGAATACAATGATTTTCACGGGACTGTAAAACTGGAATCTTTAAAAAAAAGAATACTGTACCTCTTTTTCAGTCGATTGAATCTTTCGCTGTAATTTAGTGCTCTCTTCGCGAATGTCATAATCAGAATCAAGTTTAGCTTGTAGTTCCCTAGATTTGGTTTCATATTGCTTCTTTGAATTGACTTCATATTCCAACTTTCTTTGGTGTTCCTTCATATCATGTTTATAAAGTGCTCGTTCACGCTCAAGATCACGATTTTGTGTTTCTACTCTCTTCCTAATTTCAGACTGAAAAGAAGAGATTAGAGTTAAATATTGAGATAATTTTTTGTTGGCTGTTATACTTAAAGTGAAATTGTGAGAACACTTACTTGTTCCGCCAAATCAGTTGTCAATTTTTCATTTTTGGTTTTTTGATTTCTAAAATAAATAAAAAACAATCCAAATTATAGATTACATACAAACGAATTTTATATTATATCTATAAGAAACATAAATAAACTTCAAAGTAACTATAGATTAAATGCAATAAATAAATAGATCACATTGAAGAGTCAGTATTAATGAAACTTTTTCGATTATTGACATAAATTTCCTAGTAGGGAATACCATTCATTATTTATAATGATAATGAAAGAAGATAACATTATATCAAGACTTCACAGTCGTGGATACAAGCTTACCGCAATTGGTTTTCTAGTTCCTTTTTTGAGTTCTTTTCTAGATTCAATTGTTCCAGAAGTTTGTTGTTTTCAGAACTTAAAGCTTTAGTCTGTAAAAAAAAGCGAAACGTGTCAGCTAGAGTACTTCTTCTTAAACTGTTAAGAATAATTTAAAACGGTTAGCACGAGAAATTTCTTACCTTGATAACTGGTTCTGCAGTCTAAAATAAAAGTAATTTATTATAGTATTAAAGTTGAAGAAGTGAAAAAGGGCACTAAATAAATTTTCTGAAAGAAATAATGAACACACCTTAGTTTTACTATTTGGAGAGCTACCACCACCTGATAGAAGACTGTAAAAGATAAAATCATAAATTTGAGCTTATACTTTAGGAATAAATACCTTACTTTGAATCATAAATTTTTTTTCTTCTTATTTTCAAATTTACTTACCTATTGTGTTTTGAGTAAGTAAAACCAATGAAAGGTAAGTGATTGCCAGTGAACGCCTAAATGGAATTTGGCAAAAATATGATATTTTGGTTGTACTTTTGAAGAATGATTTCCACTCAACAATCACATATTAAATGAGATTTTACTAACACTTTAAGACTTATTCACAGTGTAAATACTATTAAAGAGTTTGATCTGTTTAGCAAAAGTGGGAGTACCTTTGTTAAATCAAATCCTTCTGAGCCAGCTTCAGGGTCATCGACAGGAGCAAAATTTGAGGTATCATCATCACCCATTAACTCGGGTACAACAGGAGCAACAGCTGAAATCACAAAAAATCGATTATTAACACAAGCAGGCCCTAATACAGGCCGATTTTGACTTACGGCTAGCAATGCCCAAATTATTTTCCTGTATTACTCCCTGACAAGAGAACAATTGATTTGATTTAAATTGATTTGATAGATAAATAACTTGGTATTGGTTAAAAAGGTTTTCAGTGATTGCCTGGGATAAAAAAAATTAATACATACTTGTCCTGATATTGTCCCATGTCCATAAATCTGTTTTGAAAAATGGGTGTTTCTTTAAGTCTGCTATACCATTTTTTCCAAGTCGAGAATCCCTGAATAACGAAAGAAGAGTTTAGTACCAGATCACTTGACAAATCCATTCAAATATTTTGTCAGTGTCTTTTAAATTACATCAGGGTGTTAGCCAGCCTCTGTGGAGAGCCGTATAACGGCTTTTTCCCAATTGACAGAAGCAGTTTCCCAATTGGGAAAGCTATTCATATTTTTTATAATATGAATATAGTTTTTACTAGTATAGCACTAAAGAAAATATTCAAGTTGTTTTTTAAACGTATAAGTAGATGCTTAAAAATTTTCTGCTCCTCGCCACCAACCATGGTGGTGCTTCAGGTCACTAACCCAAGTTAATTTCCCAATTGAGTAAAACGGTTTCTCAAAAAAATTCTGGCTAACGCCCTGTACAATATAAAATAGCAAAGTTGTCTTTTATTCATAATAGCAATCTTACCTGTCAGTTAAAAATTGACAGATGAGTTTCTTGGCATTACTTGACATTTCAATATCATCTGGGAAGTCTAGAGTATTTCTGTGATTCATAATATTACCTTGAAAGGAAAGAAGTTAAATGAGTTGTATGTTCTGAATTATTTTAAGAGGTCAATAATAGACAAAATTACTTTACTGTACAAAACAATCTGCAGATCCATGGACTAGATTCATGTCTGAAGAAGTGCATATATAACAATTTCTACACAAAAGAAATAATTCTCACCATACGTCCCAACAAGAGAATCAGCAAAGAAAGGAGTTTCCCCTGAGAAAAGATAAGAAATTGTGTAACTCTTCTAAGATTCTAAGATTTAGTCTAGGGTTTAAATTGGTCAGTAATTTGAATTATTGGGAAGCTATGCAATAAAACAATTTCACATGTTTAGGTAAAGCATACATAAGAAAACGGAAAAAAAATCTGATCATTTCTTTTTAAGTATATTTATAGAAGAATGTTGTAAGGTTAGATGACAAACGAGTCAATTAAATTGGTAATATTTTTCCTAAAATAGAACAACTGAACACATACCAACGAGCATTTCATAAAGAAAAATACCAGCAGACCAAAAGTCACACTCCCGCCCATAGGTTCCTTGACCACCTTGAGATTTAAGAACCTAAAGAAAAATAAACCAAGTTTACTCAAAAATCTCATAAAAAAAAAAATTGTTTTAAAAATATTATGATTTCTTTTTAACCCTTAACTTGCCATTCCCGGACCAGTCCGGGATAAATATTACGCTAAAAAAAAACAATCCCGACTTCGTCCGGGATTCGTAAGGGTCGTACTTCAGCTTCGATAGCTCAAGAACGGGCCACGGGAAATTCTTGAGATTTTGGCGCAGTGACGGCCGTTACCGTATCTGTTGTTTCCCGAAGTTTGGCGCCCCTATCA
>JAYRBV010085222.1:0-15649 GCA_036023255.1 Mitrocomella polydiademata
TTTTAGTCTAAGCACATTAAGCAGCAAAGCAGTTAAGCTTTTTTCGCTGAGGTTCGCAGCGCCCCGCTGCTTTATTATTCATCATCGGAGAAATGTGCTGCCGTTTATGTTTTTATTTAACATTTCATTATGTGTTAATACTAATAGCGTTAATAGTTTTACTCATTAGTCAAAAGGTCTGGATCGGTTTTGGTGTAAAATCTTTGATTTTTTTCTAGTGTTGAAACGGTGTATAGATCAGCAGGCGGTTTAACGACGGGTAACAGGAGAGATTATCTCTAAGGTAATATTGTCTGTAAAATAGGTGAAAAAAGCCGTATGGGAATGCGAGCCAAAAAAATACAGACCCCAATCTCCATCTTTTGTTTGCACGCTTTTAGAGAGTTGTAGGTTTGTGATAAACTTAAAATATAGACTGGATTATAGACGGATTATTGAAACTGACTTCTCAAGTGATTCTACCACCAAAACCCCAACCCTTTAGTTTGGCTGGTTTAGAAAGGGTATGTTATGGTAACCAGTACAACCCTTACTGAACCAGCATAACCAAGGATAGCGTAAGGGGGGTGATTAACGAAGGGTGTAATTGAGTATTCCAGTTTCCAGTAGGGTCTGTATTTCTATCTACTGTAAATTTTCCAAAAATAGGCAATCTAACAAAACATAATATTATTATACAAACGAGGCAATACATCAACCTGGTGGCCAACAAATGAATGATACAACAAAACACGTGTCCCTATGTCATACCTTATTGGACCAAAAAAAATGTCGGACTTATACTTTTGAAATGTTTTCGCCCAAATTTTGTTCTAAGTTTGTTCGAAAAACTTGGATAAAGATTTCGCATCGGACAGGAAGTTTTCGTCGTACAAGATTTTGTCAAAAAATGTCAAGTCGCTTTCTCATCCGACATTGTGTTATCCAAATAAGGTATTTTGTTCACTTTATAAATTCTAAAAAATACGAAAAAACTATTATTTAGCTAAGTAATAACTGCATGTCGGCCAAAAAAAAAATCTTTACAATTTCACAGTTCCAAAAGCGGGATTAATGACCACCACAGTGCAAACTGGAGTCATGACGAGAATCGGGAAATAACGACGAGTCACGACGCCCTTTTTAAGCGAGAACCGGGAAACCGGGATTCACGGGAATTTTTTAATAGACTCCCAACGAACTTCCGTAAATTTCAAATTTTATAATGTACGCTTACGTCCTCGAGCAGAGGGAAAACAGACTTTTACCAGTCATCAGTTGCAAGACAGCCAAGTCAAGAACACCGAGCTAAGTTTCTATTTCATTCTTGAACTCTCTGAACTATTTTTGTGCTTGTTTTTAGGGATCCTTATTCATGGAAAGTGAGGTAACATCACTCATAAAAATCCATATCATTGTTTTGAGTTCACCAATCCTGATCATCAGCTGGAACAATTGTATCTCTCTCGCCGGCGGGCGGTCCTCCGCCCGTATCATCGTCAATATTACCGCCCGTAAATCCCGGCTTTGGTGAACCGAGTTTTTCCGTCGGCACTGATTTCCCGGCTGGTACAAGAATGGCTTTTGTTATAGAACGAAGCATCGATTGTGTGGGTTTGGGTGGAATGGGCGTTGTGGTGGTGGTAATAGTGTCCCGTAGTAATCCGCCCTCTTGTTTGGGTGGTATGGTAGTAGGGACTGTTGTTTTGATAGGTTGTTGGGTTGGCTTGGTTGCTGTGTTTGTCTCTGGTACTGTGGTAAAAGAACAACAAGAAAAAAATGAAATATTAACCCAATTCAATCCCAAGGTACCGCTTTGCGTTTTGGTTGGTAAAAAAGCCGAGGGGATAAAACACTAAAACAATTCTCGTACAAAGTTTAAAAAAATCAAATCAAAATAAAAAAATAATGGAAAAAAATCAAAAATCAAGAGAAAAAAAATCAGAAAATCGACGAAAAAATCAAAAATCAAGGAAAATTACGAAGAAAAAAAATCTTAAAAATCTAAAATCGCAAAAAAATCTAAATATCATATCTCATACAAGATTTTTCGAGTGCTTCACCCCTCGAAAAAAGTTAAACGGTACCCTGCAAACGAGGTTGATAATTACCTACACAATATTATCTGGATGTGTATAATTTATGTTTAGCTCTATTTTACGTGTTCGCACTCGTCCTCTCTTTTTCTCAGCGGCGTGTTTATGAAGAAACAGTCGCGATTCTGTCAGGTAGTGTGATTAACAATCGTAACCATTTAAAAGACTCTCCATCTGATGTGTGTGAATATGTTCTAAGTACGGTTTAGTACTAGTGTTTTTGATATATTATTAACAGGGCTAGGCTTCACCGCCTTCAAGTTAATTTCTATAATGAATTACAACATTGAAGTTTTGAAAAAGGGGCTGATGGACCCCCCCCCCTTATAACCGAAGGGGACTGATGGATGACCCCTCTTTATAACTGAAAGGGACTGATAGATGCCCCCCCTTATAATTGAAGAAGAGAATGATGGATGACCCCCCCCCCTCTTATAACTGAAGGGGACTTTGGAAGAAAAAGTATTTTTCCTATCTGTGTACGTACCTACGCAGTAGTTATCATAGTACGTATAACCATCTCTGCACGCACAGTGACCAGTGGATGGCACACAATAAGAATGCAATGGACATCTCCCGCACCGAGGCAATACTTGATCATCTAAATGGAAGACATTTATACGACATTATACAAAGGCGTTCATGAAAGTACACAGTGGAGAAGTGTGTTTCTATGGAAACGACAAGTTATATATGTAATCCTCTTAAACGTGTCTGAAAGAACGAGGCATTTGATGAAAGTTGTCTCGATTTGTCAGACCAATTTAAGAGACTTTTTCTATAGAAGAACGAATGGTCTCAAACCGACAGACGAACTATACTCTACCATTTAGGGGTTTCGGAAAGCTATGCAAGACCCTATTTTTGTTAGAAATTTAAAGTTTTCAAAATAAATTATGCCTGGATGTAGTAAATGCACCTATTTGAACATGGAGCACAGGAAGAAATTTCCCTCCAGGTGGTAACGGTAAACAATAAAACAAGACACGTTACCACCGTGGTTTTCTACTAAATAACCTGGAGGCTAATTGCAATTTTTATTTTTCCTGTTGAAAGTTTAGCACTCGCTGCACTGCACCAGCAGGAATGAACTTTTCTCTTACAATATATTATTTACTATCAAAAACTGCGTGTCTTAGTTTACCTTCTTGCCTACATTCATACCCGTTCCCTATGAAGCCTCTGTTACAAATACAATGACCCAATATACATTTTGCATTCTCGTCACAATCTTGACAGCGATCGACTGAAAAAAAAAAACTTAAATTTAGTTTTGCTGTTGAATTTAACTTTTGCTTTCAAATTGAATACAGCGTCCTAAGTATAGCATCCATACGTTACTTGGTTATTTGTTAAACGCAATGCTACATCAATATTATTAGTTACATAGCCTATAAGGGATAGGATACGGATTATAATAGGATCTTCAAAATACCGTATTGGGCGAGGCTTGCCGAGTTAGAAAGACCCGAAACCTTGCATTGCAAATAAAGTAAAAACAGCCAGAAAAGATGATATTCTCCTTCGCGGAGGGTAGATACGGGATATATTCTGCTTTCACGTGACATCTTTTAACCAATGAACGTCCGAGAAACTTACCTGATACGGGATAATCCTTGATATAACATTTCAAGCGTTACACGGGATGTCTCAGAAAATGGCTATCATTTCTTTTGGCTTATTGTTTAGCGTAGTATTTTTTTGAGACACCCGGTATGAAACACCTTTTATCACCTTTTGAAAAAGTTCTTTTCCCCCGAAAAAAATCTTGTCTTATATTCAATTAGACAACTTTTTAGTCGGTCAGTTTTATGTTCAACATTGTTTACGTTGATTGATGAACAAAGCAACGAACAATAGTGGAAGATTAAGCCCGTTCTACACTAGCCACAAACATCTTGGTGACTTACTTTCACATTTGGGCCCAGTAAAGCGCGGTTTGCACACACAATCGTAAGCATCAAACAAACTTTTACAGATTCCTCCATTTGTACAGGGGTTTGGTGTACAGTGGTTGAGAGGAGCTACAAAAAGAAATAATTATGAGAAAATATGAAAACAACGAAGGGGATTGTCATTTATACTGGAATACTGGAATTGTTTTTTCGGGACTTCGGGAAATCGGGATTCACGAAGGACATATACACTGTCAAATTTTTAAAATGGAAAAAAAAGGAAAGTTAAAAATAAAAGTGATAAGAGTCCTACGACCCGTATTTACGGATCGAGCCGGAAAGTTAACGACAAGCACAATCTAGTTTATATTTAGGCTCGGCATAAGAATAGTTTTCACTTGTTTTTTTTGTTGTTATTTGGAGGTCATACTATGAGTAGCTTTTGAACAGATGAATCCTAAAAGTAACCCAGCCGTCAAAATCAGTAAATAACCTCTGCGCAGGAGTTTGTTTTCTATTGAAACGCAAGATGTAATGAACGCAATTTCAATAGAAAACAAACTCCTGCGCAGAGGTTATTTAGTGATTTTGACGGCTGGGTTACTTTTAGGATTCATCTGTTTTGCGTTTCAATAGAAAACACTCTCCTACAAAGTGGGTTTCTGACGAAATTGCCTAAAAGTAAAAATAAGAAGCTTAAGAGGATGTGTTATTGTTAACCTTCAGTTGTCATTGGTGAGCTGGCGGCGCATTTAGGTTGGGTGGTACCGGGCGGACATTTACAGGTGTAGTCACCATCGCCCTCTTCCACGCATGTCCCGCCATTCAAACATGGGTTGTTTGGTACACAGACTAAAGGAAGAAAGAACAGACGGTTCAACAGAAGAACCAACTAGAAAATCTATGTATTTGTTAATTCCGTTTCTGTTAGTATTCCCGATTCGGACTGTAACATTATGAACAAATACGTATTTCCCGAAACGGAATATACCATCTCGATCAAAAAGGTTCCAGTCTCACATTTTAAACGTTTCACGTTTCATTTTTTTCTGTAAAACCCCTCGTAAGTTTTTCCCGAAATAGAATATATACCATTCCGAACAAAAAGGTTCCGCCGTAATCTCACCTTTTAACGTTTCACATTTGTCTCCGTGAAACCACTTTGTACACGTGCAAGCGAATGTTTTACCATTTCCCGTAACCACGCATGTTGCTCCGTTCAAACATTGGTTGGGTTCACATGGGTTTGCCATTGCCTCGCCACCTGAAGGCAGAAATAATAAATTAAAAAGCAGGAAAAGCTAGAAAAGTTAGAACGAAAAATATTTTAAGAAGAAAATGAACATTTGTAAAAAGGGTTGCGAAGCATTTCGCAGGTTGTTGGCAAAAGTTTAAATCTTAACATTAGGTTTCTTGGGCGTATCTAAAGATAAGCGCCACAAATTTCCCGTTCCAATGAGGGGTTAAACGTCTTCGTAGTATTATTATTTCTCGAGATATAGATGATTAAAGTTCACTAGATTCACGCGAAAAGACTTTTTTCGGTACCGTAATATTAGACAAAAGTGGGAAGAAGGAAAATAACACCATGGTAGGACGAATTTATACTAAGAATACATTGCATTGATCTTGTTAGACGTTCACAACAAAAGGGCGAAGCTATTCATTCACCATGCTTCGCAATAATTAAAATATTCTGTTTTTTTTTTCAAAATCTATTAGTAAAGTCTAGTACAGAAACTTTAAAACTGCTCGAAAAGAAAAATATTTCTAGAAATTACATTTTTGGGCGGAGGGTGGAAAGTGGAGGGTGGAAATCGGAGGGGACGGGCATGACGTAATCTTTACTTACTTCTCATTTCGCATCCTTTGGTGTTGGAATAATCAAATTTTTTACCATCCAATTCATAACATTCGCAAAACCCTTTAGCATCACAATAGGCGTCGGGAATATTGGCGGGATCTTTACTTTTCAGACAATCGCATTCTTAAAGAAGAGAGAGAAAGCAATAAAATTAGTTTTCTCAAACTAAGGATATTTGAAAGAGATGGATGTTTAACGGCATTGTTTGCATTGTCGTTATAAAGGTATGATGCATCTTGTAAATTCCTGTCCACACAATCGCTACCGTCTGATTCACAGACCTTGACAAATAATGATTTTTTGATTTTTTCTTATGATTTTATGATTTTTTTGTGATTTTTGATTTTATGTTGATTTTTTGATTTTTTTTCTTTCATTTTTTGCCTTGATTTTGTAATTTTTTCCTTTGAATTTTGATTTTTTTTCTTGATTTTCTTTTTTATGTTAGTAAAATTTGAGATTAGCGAATAAGAGAGGCTGGAGACAAATGTCCGATATTTGGAAAATGTCCAAAATCTTCTATTGTAGTTAATGTATAAGCAAACCAGACCAGGTGGAGGGTGAACATTCTCGTTCCTGAGACCTCTCAGGTGGAGGGTGAACATTCTCGTTCCTGAGACCTCTCAGGTGGAGGATGAACATTCTCGTTCCTGAGACCTTTTCTTTCCGCTGTTTTATAAATCGAGGACAATGACTTTGCGTTGTTAAAACACATTAGGAATCGAGAAGAGTTTCCGAAAAGCTTTTTTCAACCCTCGAGAGTGCAAGCATGGTTGAACGGCATAAAAATATCACACAATGTAATACGTCATTGTCTGTTCGGAAAGGTATTCAAAATGCGGTATAAATTGGCGTGCCGCTAGGATTATATTTTCAGATGTTGAGTTTGTTAAGTTTCAATTATGTTCACTTGTCAAAACCTCATAAAATAGACTGAAAGAACGAGGCATTTGATAAAATTTGCCTCGATTATACAAACGCATTTAAGAGACTTTTCTATAAGAGAACGACTGATCATGAATTGAAACGCGAACTACAGTATATGTAATATCTAAGGGTAAGAGTTTGAAGTGATATTCTTTATCCTTTTAAATAGGTGGTTTCCACTTACCTTTACAAACAGGTGGTTTCCACTTGCCAATACATTTACATTCAGCTTTGCCTTGGTCATTTTTGGAACACGTTCCTTGGTGCTGGCACGGATTGGGATCGCAGGCATCGGAATCTAAAAGAAAACAAAAAACATACAAGAATCTAAGGTAAATAATCTTAGAGGCATTCCTCTTTTTTCCGAAAAGTAGATTATTACGCGGTAGTGTTCAGAAGAAAATTTAAGGTGACAGTACGTAATTTTGTCTAATATTTGCACAAACTTAGGGAAAGGGTTGACGAGTATTGTTTTGACCGACAAAAAGGTTATGAATACTCACTTTTGCAATTTGTACCGAAAAATCCTGGTAAACAAATACAAAGGTATGTTCCGTCAGCTTTCGCTTGACAGTGTCCGTTCACACATGGATCAGGGTGACAGGGGTCCATTTCTAGAATGATCATCATTTTGAATATTTATTTATTTTCGGGAATAATTAGTCTGATTTGCATACATTTGCGAAACTGAGTTATGTGTTTTTATCAAGGTCTGCGAATTAGACTAAGGAAATAATAGACCATACCGTTTATACATAGATTCCTACTATTAATCTCGGTTTCATGAAATATATGTACGATCCTATGAGTGTTTGAACTTTTACTCCCATGAGAGTCAATTACATAACTACGAGGCTAATCATAGGAATCTACATATAAACGGTATTTCGGGAAAAGTCTATTATACATGCAAGTAGTATTATCATTTAAATTTAATAATAAAACTAGCGAGATGAGCTTTCACGAATCCGAATTTTGAAGTAAATTTTTTGGTAATATTACTTATATGAAAATAAACTTTTAATTTCAACGCGAATTAATAATTTTTTCCAAACAAATACCACTTACCAGTACAAAGGGTTCCTTTATAGGGTGGTTTACACTTGCATTCAAATGCACCGTCCTTATCCAAGATGCACTTTCCGTCGTTGAAACATGGGTTTGGTAGACACAAGTTTGTGATGTTTTCTAAATAGAACGAAAAAAAAAAAATGAACTGGTTGGACGGGGTTGCACAAAACCTTCGGTGAGAACCTGATTGCTGTTTTCATTTTTTTCACGTTGACAAAATTTCGCGGATATCTTTATTTTTTGAAAGATTTAATTTAATCCCCTTAAAGTGATATTTTTACTTGTTTCAATCTAACCGGCACTACCAAACGCCATACTTGACAACGAGGAAAAGGAACAGCTTACCTGCACAGTAGGTGCCGTCACCAATGTAACCTTCATCGCATACACAATGGTTGTCTTTCGTACAGTGCCCATTCGGCGAACAATGGTTGCAAATGTTTTCTGTAGTACAATAGTCAACACGGTAAATTCAAAACATAACAAGTTTATTGCCGTTTAAATAGTTTCTTTTATTGTAACCAACATTGCGGAAAGATAATATTTTGTATGGTTAAGATTATCGTTATCAGTATTTTGATTGGTTAAGAATATCGTTATCAATATTTTGATTGGTTAACCCTTGTGGTGCGGACCGGTTTTGCCAAACGCAGTAGTATCAGACGAAGCACTTTTGAGAATGTCTTGTAGCAGCCCTGGGAAAATAACATGAATTATCCCGTCTATAACGGGATTAGTCTTTTCTCACTGAATCTGTATCCCGTCTATAAACGGAATCCGCACCACGAGAGTTTCTCATACTTGTTTTACCTTCACTTCAGGATATGGCAGTTGTTAATTATTAATAGGGATTTAAGGTATATATAATTTGGATGGTTTAGTAACCCTCTGATAATATGAAAGCTTTTACATCATTTTGAAGTTTTTAGGGGGTTGGGACACTAAAGCTAAAGAAGAATAACAACAGTAACAAAAAACAAACCTTTACAACCGGGGCCCATAAACGGAGGTTTACAAAGACAGAAATACTGCATTGGTTTTAGTTCAACTTTATATCCAGTCTCTGTATCGATGCAATTTCCATTTGGTCCGCACGGTTTCAGGGCACACGGAGATACAACTAAGATGTTGGAAGTATTAAAAATATGGTTAATATATATACATACAGGAAAAGAATGCGTATAACTTTATATCTAATGGAATTTTATTAAATTTGAATCCGAGGCGAAGGGTAAAGCACTTCGAGATTTTTGATTTTTTCTTATGATTTTTTTATTTTTTTGTGATTTTTTATTTTATGTTGATTTTTTGATTTCTTTTCTTTCATTTTTGCCTTGATTTTGTAATTTTTTCTTTTGAATTTTTATTTTATTTCTTGATTTTTTTTATTTTATTTTTTTTTAATTTGTACGAGATTTTTTTAAGTGCTTTACCCCTCGTTTGAATCAAACCAAAATTTTATTTAAAAGGAATTTTCGTAAATGTTCGATTTAACATACACCAGCGGCGCTTTTTTAATGGGTTCTGGACCTTTATTTTACACAGTCAACCGACCTTTTAAAACGACTATTCTTGCTAAAATGTTGTAATAAAGTCAGGAGCAAAAAAAAAAAAAATAGTATTGAAGAATATAGTAAGTGTGGGAAAATATTCAAAGTCAAAAAGAAAAACCTGGATTTATTTTTCAAAGCAAATATCAAATGTCGCGTTTGCTTTTATTTACTTACTTGCACAACTATCTCCTTTGGTCCACTTTGTACAAATGCATGTGTGTTTGCTACCGTCTTCAACACATGTGGCGCCATTCAAACATGGATTGGGCGTGCAAGGGCGTTCTAAAAAGTGTGTGTTGATGTGTGTAAAACCGTTTCAGTAATTGATATTATTGATTTACAGGCTGGTTCCTCTTTAAGATTTTTGTTTTAACAAAATAGATACCTTGTCGAACAAAACATGATAACAAAAAGTTTGGGACAATATTTTTTGTTACTTTAATAAAATTATTTTTTCAATTTGTGTAAAACTTGGGTAAAATTTTAGTCATCATTCTATAAATTTGGGTCAAGCTGAAGTTTTTATAAGTTTTTACGGTGATTGAATACAATAGATTCTATTTCTATAACTTTCTAAAGAAGAAAGAAAAAGTTACATTGTCATGGTTGGTTTCATCAGCCAATAAAAAACAACTTTGTAAAAATTTCAACTCTACTCAAAAAACTCCGCCACTTTTGTCCGACATATTGTTTTGTCTGAAAAGGTAGTGATTAAAATTTATTTTGATTTTGTGAGGAAAAAAAAACTATTCCATCATCGGAATAATGGTCAACACCTGAAATTCAAAATTCAAAATATAGGTGACCCATCATGCTTTGCAACTTACCGTCGCACGTTTTACCGATAAAACCTTTCGGGCAAATGCATTGAAAACTTTCATCTTCGTCAGATTCCCGACAGACGCCACCGTTATTACACGGATGACGTATACAAATAGTCGGATCTATAAGAAAAACAAATTTTCGTGTAAAAAATAGCATAATAAATTAGTTCTGTTGAATGCATGCATTTTTCTCAAAACGGTGCACAATACACTCAAAGTTTTAGCAAATATTTCAACACTAAAAGTTTTAGAAAATATTTCAACCACTCAGCTACAACTATTGGACCACACAAAACATGCAAAACAAATATAAGGCTTGTAAATCAACGTGTGACCAGAAGCTATTTGATGTAGTTCTCAAGATTTACAACGTTAGAACGATGCTCATATAACGTTATCCGTATGTTAGGTGTAGCGGCAGTGTAGTCCGATTCACCTCCGTTTCGGAGGATTTCAAAATTTTTGACATTTTTTTTGTTGAAACGGTGAAAACCACCCTCCATCCACTGGAAAAAGTTCCAATTTTTTAAATGTTATAATTTTCGAGCCGCTTTTTTACACTACTTTGTATTGATGTCGTCAGATCAATAATCTTTTCACGATTGATATGGCTTTAGTTATTATTTATTGTCCTGGATTACGCCTCTGCGAGACTCATGTTGGCACATAGAATCCTTTTGAATCGTAACGAATAAGTGAAAACTCCCGTCAACATGAAAACGGAAACTCCAGAAAGTTCTTTTGATGTCGTCAAATTCAATAATCTTTACACAATTGACAACGTCGTAACGACCTTAATATAACGTTAGATGATGGACTTACATTGACAGAGTGTTCCTTTGTATTGCAACGGACATTCACATTTAAATTTCCCGCCAGCATGCTGGTGACACTGGCCTCCATTGATGCACGGTGATGGAAAGCAACTATCAAGAACTAGAAAAATAATGTCCTGTACAGCGTGGTCCAGAAAAAAATATACTGTCTTTGATGAATTCGTATACAAAGGAAGTCGTAAAATACTGAAAAAGATTCAATGAGTTTTAATGACCATTTAATTTAAACAGTATTTTTTGTGAACCAGACAGTACTTAAAGGGCAGAAACTTTCGATGGAAGAAACTTTCGCGTGCAGAAAAAATTTGCCATTAACTTTCGCGTATGGTGGTTTTTAGAACAAATTTCCGCGGAAAAAACTTTCGCGAAAAGTTCAATAACTATGTGTGCTCAACCAAAAACTATTTTTTTGGATTAAAAAACTTTCGCGTTTTAGGAAATCTTGGTTTTCGCGGATTTGAAATTTTCAAAGGAATTAACTTTCGCGAAAATGGTGAAAAACGCGAAAAACGCGAAAGT
The DNA here is from genome assembly GCA_036023255.1 of Mitrocomella polydiademata. Classification (NCBI taxonomy): domain Eukaryota; kingdom Metazoa; phylum Cnidaria; class Hydrozoa; order Leptothecata; family Mitrocomidae; genus Mitrocomella; species Mitrocomella polydiademata. Next base: position 11,565 of record JAYRBV010085222.1, read on the forward strand.
TTCTGCCCTTAAAGTAATACAGTATGTATCAAAAAAAAACTTCCAGCATCTTAAAATTATCCAGCATTATAAAATAAAATATCTTTTTTTATCAACATCAAATAATTTTTGTTATGTTATTTCAATAAAAACTGCAAACTTATAATATTTGCATAGATTAAGAGATTTCTTTTAGCCAATCACGACGCAGAACCGACCAGAGTTGTCCAGGGCCATCTCCCGCGTCGTCAAAAAAAATTAAAAAAGCGGAGAAAAGCCCTGGGAACGAGGTTGAAAATTATCATTACGAATCTTTTAGAAATTTTATTGTTTTCTTTGTTTCTCTTTTATAATCATAAACTCCCAATGCAATGAGAATATATTTTCATTGCCAACTTCTTTTTCATGTAAGAGTAAAGAATATGTTATTGGTATGGTAATCTTGGGAATTGTAATAATTGAAGAAAACTAATCGATCCTCAAGTGAATTTTTATGCAATTTTGACGATGATTGTTTTATTAGTCTCGGGGTTTTTTGAGCATGAAAACGAGGTTAGCAATGAAAACGAGGTTAGCAATGAAAACGAGGTTAGCAATGAAAACGAGAATAATGTATTGAAGAAAACTTGTGCATCTGCTTACATGCGACTATTTTAGTTTGGAATGTAAAAGAAGATGTAAAAAATCTTGATATACACAAGCCTCTCCCAGACTGAAAGAAAACGTCTCTTCTAATCAGAGTTTGGAACAGGCTAAACAGTACTAAAATGCATGTATGGCCGCTACCATTTTGTAAAGCCATTAACTTACTTTGACAGCGATTTCCCCTATAACCATTCTTGCAAATACACTCAACGTTTTTTTCTGCATCGTGAGTACAGGTACCCTTATTCTTACAGACATTTGGGAAACACGGGTTCTTCTCTGAAAGATAAAAACATAAAATTTCAATAAAAGACTGATTTCGGTTCATTATAAAGGCTGGATCAGACTATTCCAACAATTCAGCAAACATCAATTTGGAGGAGTGTATTCGTATCAATATATGTGGAGGAGTGTTTTTAATTGCTAAAGCACTTAATTTTGTGTGAACACTCCTCCGTGTTGATGTTTAATGACAGGTTGGACTGGTTTGATGATGATTGGTTAAAAATTACGTAACTACATTCAAGTCGTTTTATTGGTCAGAAATTATACAATGATGTTTACTAGAGTGCAGGAAAAAGTAAACTGAAATCAGGTTGAGATGAAGTTGTCAAAAGCATCGCGTTGCTATGTAGAAACCATGAAATAAGATATTTTCAGTAAATTTTACTTTTTGATTTCAAGCTTGGTTTTCACCATTAAACTACGTGAACAAAAAATAGAAAAATAATATATACTTTGGTTTTTCATCTCAAGGGATATCCACATAGTACATACGCACTAAGGCCCTTGGTGGGGGGGGGGGGGGTATATTCATGCCGATTTTTTGTCGTGTATTTACTATGTAGATACCCCCTTAGAAAAATCTCTATTTCTAGTCCAATCTTGTATTTATTCATTTACTTACTTTCACACTGAGCTCCAAAATAATTTCTTAAACATGTGCAATGAATTCTGGGAGCAATATCAACGAGGTAACATTTTCCATGATTCTTGCAAGGTTTCAGCGAACAGTAATCAAACTCTGTAAATGCAATAAAAAGCAAATTATATACACAGGGTGTCTCAAAATAAAACATATCTCGTGCAAATAATATGAGGGTGTCTAAGTTTCAATTCATGTTCCCAGTTCCAATTCGAAATGCCTTCCATTGCTCCTGTTTTTTCTTCCAAGTAAAAGTAATCGATGTTCTAAGCCATTAGCAGTTCACTTGATGGTTGTTTTTTTTTACGCCAAATTAAATCTACATCCAAATTAAAGTGTCCACTACTGAAATATTTACTGCGTATTCTATAGTCTATTTCTTCTTTTACAAAAACTTCGCGGTTAGGGAACGCTTCCCGACTTACTTTCCCGTATACTTGGGATAATATTTTTTGGAAGGTATGAGTATTCTAATTCCTTACCTTCACACTCGAGTCCAATAAATCCATTTTTACAAATACATTGAAAATCACCGTAACCGAATGGAACCACAACACCGCCGTTCAGGCATGGCTTCACATTCTTAACTAAAAATATTGAGAAAAAATTATTAGTTTAAAAATAATCAAAAAATAGACCATATGCGATTCCTTTAAAAAAAAAAAAAAAAAAAAGGCGAAATAAAGAATCTTGCAAGTATTTTGGTTCCTCTGATTTCATTTTCATTGACTCAGTTAATTCGTTAGTACAGAAATAATTACTGCCACGGTTTCTTCCAGGAAGAAAAAAAATGGTTGACTTAGCATATAAATGTGGGATTTTGACCGAGGTGTAAAGTGCATCAAAATCATGGGGTATTTTTTCTGTGCTTTGGATTTTAAATAAATGTTTTCTGTGGATTGTTTATTTTTGTGATTTTTATATTTTTTGTCAAGCTTTATTTCCAAGCGCTTAACCCGCTCTCAATTTAACCGGGCTTGACTCAGGTTGAAGCGCATTATTGTGGAGAAAATTGAGTCATCAAAATGACGTCCAAATACCGGTTATTCGCCAATAACTCACCAACAGGACAATTTTTCGAAATCGTCAAGGCATCTCAATTACAATTTCTCAATAATGCGTATTTTTGAAGCTATAGTTGAGAATTTTCTGATAAAATGCCCTTGGTGGGAAATTGTAAGTTTGCCGTAACATGCCTGAGATTATGACAGACACACAGATCCGTCGGCGTCTCTACCTACCATTATGGATAACTTCTCGGTGATTCTGATTCTTATTGTAGTAGTGATCGTAGCGATGAATCACGTGACCTCCCTTATTCTGTCGCACGTGATACGTCACCGGTTGCTTATCGCTCATTGGCTCATGTAATTTGTACGTGATTTGATTGGGTGGATACTGCACGTGATATTGCTGGTCCTTGTTATTGTTGTTGTTCAATTTCATCAAATCGATGCCATCCAATGAATCGTTAGTATCGATTTGTGCAGAAATATCAATTCCTGTTTAAAAGTACAAAAACAAAATGTGTAAAACCTGGAAACGAGGTTGCACCTGTCCGTATCTAGCCTAGAGGTTTTTTCTACCTTTAAATACGTATCAAATTTATGTTAATTTGAAAAAAAAGAAAAAAGCAGAAGCGCGGTACACTAGCTGGTTTTAAACCTATAAAATTCAGAACAAAGCTGTAGAAGCTTTCACTTTAATTCCATGTTCAAGCTGCTTGGTCTTGGGGCTTCGTTGATAACGAGTGGATACAGAGCAGGGGGGGAGGGGGGAGGGGCGTCAAACATTAAAGTGAACTTTATAATATCCTTGACTGTATCAATTAATATTTTTAATGTCTCTCCCCAAACCTACCAGTAATATTTTTCAACCATTTCTCTGTTGCCGTCCGCGAATTGGCAGTTAGCCTGGTCGCGTTTTCGATGAGTTCATTTATGAGTTTTTGGCGCGTCTTGGAAGCCTCTACAACCAGATTCTGTAATTTCTTTTCACCAGGGGTACTGGTGCTGCTTTCGAGTTTCTGTTTATCCTTGTCATCATCAGTATCCTTTTGAAAAGAAAACGTGGTTGCTATAGTGAAGTTATTGTACCATGTGGCCGGGAAAAGGCTACAGAGTAACTCTATCGAATGGTACAAAAACCGCATAACACAAATGAATATTTGAAAAGCTATAGACGTCTAAAACTCAGACCAGAGATCTGCTCAGACCCTCGCTCAGACCAGTTTTAAATAAATGAATAATTACGTAAAGCTATAGTTATATCTCGGGGGCACGAACAAATGTGAGGAAGATGGGTTAGTTCGTGTTAATGACCTGTTTTTGAGATAGGGCTTCAACCATTAATTAGATAAACAATTTCTATTTCTCATCAAAAATTTATACTTTTTGTCTCCGCTTGATCTAAAGGTGGATTTCCACTTGTCCTTTTGACAGCGGGCACGGGAACAGGATCGGGAAAAAGATCACGTGAGCATGCGCACTTTGATTATTTTGCTTTCCCGCGGGATAGTTTTCCTGTCCTGTCTGTC
>JAYRBV010085333.1:0-15645 GCA_036023255.1 Mitrocomella polydiademata
TTTTAACGACTGTTTTGATTTGATTAAACAAGTTAAAAACAAAATGTGAATGCTGCTTTGTTTATAAATTGATACCCATTTTTCGCTAGTTTTGGAAAAGTGATTTTTTACAAAAACATAATGAGAAAATATAATTTTGAATTTTCATGATGGGAATATCGAAAACTTAACTGTTGTGCGTTTTTTTTTTGACTCACCCGGGTATAAGGCCATGCCAACTTAATTTGAAAATAAAGATAAAAGATTTGTCCGACCACATTTCATATCAACTGGCATTTTTCTTACAGGACTAAAACATTTATTTCAATTACAGATACTGTGTTAACAATTGCAAAAAAATATCATTCCAAAATATTTCTCAGATTTTCCTAGCCGTTATTTTCTCTGAGAAGTTAAATGTTTTTTTTAATCGAACAGGTTTGAAATATACTTAACTACTCTTTAATAAAGGTGGTTTCCGAAGGCATTTGTTTTCATTATGTTTTATTAAAATTGTTCTATGTTTTTGGGAGGGGGGAGGTGTCACTAACAAAAATGATCAGCAAAATTTAGCAAACCAATTCAAAAAAAATGATCAGTTTTACTGGCACTGTACTCATTTTTACTTTCTTCTTTCCTTTGATTACATAGAATATGAAATTCAAAGATAAAATAAACATAAAAACATTGGTTCAATTCTTCAATACTTTGACCAGAAAATGTGATGCACTTGTTATACCAATAGAACCAAGCAATTTATTTTAATGAGGTGACAACAAACGAGGTGACAAAGGAGAGTCAATATGGGGGATTTCATTAAAGAACCGTTAGTAGTATGGGTAAGAATTTTTCCCATTTTCAATGTAAAATTTTATAGATCATCATACTATATTCATAACAATTTAATCTTATGGCCACTATTTTGCTGATTAACAAAGATCGTTTTTCTCATGGCTCTTATTCTCTTCATAGAAGGAGCTTAAGCTTGACTTGAGCAGATTGGAAGAATATAATTATCTTATTCTGTGTTAGTTCTGAAAGTCTGTACTAAGAGATTTTGTAAAAATAATGTTAAGTTTGATTTGACCAAGAATGCTGTCCCCGCCCAAACATTGTATGGCGATATCAAGCGTCTGCTAATGTTCTAAATTTGTAGCAAATACACAAAGGATATTGTTGTTCTTGGATACTCTATACTTTTTCTAGCTTCAATCGTATTTGGATGGGCCCATAACTACCAATTCACAATTGTCAAACGGAATTCCACTGAGTGTTGTTTTAAAATTAATGTAAGTTCAATTCACTATAATTGTTTTTGTTTATTTTTAAAGTGAATACCATGAGGGTAGGGGGTTGCGGGGTTTTAATTCACTTTATTTAGATCTAGATAACTAGGGCAATAATCTCTAGAAATCTAGTTTTGAATACTGTACAGTCCTGGAATGTATGATCTATCGAACTATGTACAGTATACCTTGCAGTTGAACGAACTTAATCCAAATTAATTCATCTTATACCTGACTCAGGCGAATGAAAGTCAATAAAAATGCGAAGTAGTAGATTACTATACCATTATAGCCTCGTTTATAAAGTGACCAACATTGGGGATATTTATTAAGTTTTAGATAATTTTAACTTGTTACTTCTTCACAAATATTTTCAATTCCATTTTATTTTTTAGAGACCCGATGGTATTTAGTACGTTAAGATTACAACAAAGTTTGATCAATGACAGCACAACAAGGGCTCAAAATCTGGTCGAAATTCTCCATGGGATTAAAAGATTCTATCAGGTATTTTAGTTTATTAACTTACTTATACTCTTACTCTTCGGTTTAATGTAAATAAAATATCAATTTGAATTGCTTTGATCTTTTTCCTCCACGTAGCACAGTCTTTAGCAATATCAGCGGCGAGTGGCCAAACCACCTAAGGCGATTAAACCGTACTTGGCTGGCCATGTCGCAGAGACCCATTGTTCTTAGATCCTTTATCGGTCTCCTTTCACTCAGCCTTACAGAGCACATGACATCCAATGGATCATCATGTTTTTATTTATTTATAAAAACGTTGCAGTTTTGCAGTTTTTAGAGGTCACGTTTTTGAGATTGCTAAGCGCAGATTTAAATACCATTAATCTATATTTTTATGACTCCTATATGTGGCAAAGGTTACAGTTAAAATAATTGAATGAGTGAATGATTGTAATCCAATTTCTTCCGATAATTGGAAGAATTAAACTAATGCTAATATGGGAATAAATTTTTTGGGTTGATTTTCCCTTTAAGACTTTTTCTCTTTTTTATAGGAAAAGCTTGAGCAGCTGATCATCATGAAGATGCCTGACGTCTTGACGGTTGCTAAGGAGCCAGAAACCGGTGAGTCTTATGGAGAATGTTTAAGGAAGATTCGTGTTTTTTGTTTGTGAAAACTGAATAACTGGGAGGGACGGAACAATCTTCACCGTGTAAAACACATTCAGTTTTTTAGTTGCTGTCTCGGGAAGGGTTTGAATCCAATTAGCAGTTTCTCTCTCGAATGCAATGCAATGCAATTTATCTAGCAAACTGTAGCAAGAGGATTTTTGCTCTATTCAAATAACCTGAAATCTGCGAACCATGTCAGTATATTGATAAACATAAACAGGTAATCCATTATCAGCCTTCAACTTATTAATTCACTTATTGCGCCATGTTTTTTTACAGAACTTAGTAGGAGGGAGATGATAACAATCCTGCTTTTAATTCTTGGATGCGCTGTGCAAGTAAGTGATTCTATTTTAGTAAATACAGGTCTATCTTATAAAAAACACAGTGAAAAACAGTAGAAGTGTACCGGCTGATCTTTTGAAGAATCTTTTCTTTGTCTTTCATAGTGTGACAAAAAAGAAGAATTCATTGAGCATATCAAAGAATTGAATGTAGATGTTCAAAGAGGCTTGGTATCATCTATTCAAGAGGTAGGCAATCCATGAGCATGATCATTTTGTATGAGAATTGCCTATACTCATGCAGGAAACTTTTAACATTCAATATTGGGCTTTTGCTCGAATTTGAAGTTGCTTCTGCCTGACATATTATACCTTGATTATATTAATAACGTAAAGGGTCAACTCTCAAGAGATTCTTTCACCCCAATTTGCAGAAATATCTCTAAAAAATACAGTACCTCTAAATGCCTATATCATTTCAACTGTATTTCGAACCTTAAAATGGTGAAATTATGCGAAGATCAAGGAGTGATTGCTTTACCAACAGTGAAATGGCAGTGCAGTTAAAAAGGGGATTGTAATTTGAAGCACAAATTACTCTTCAATTCTATTATAGCATTACCAACAGTGAAATGGCAATGCAGTTAAAAAGGGGATTGTAATTTGAAGCACAAATTACTCTTCAATTCTATTATAGCATTACCAACAGTGAAATCGCAGTGCAGTTAAAAAGGGGATTGTAATTTGAAGCACAATTAATTACTCTTCAATTCTATTAACGAAATTTAATTGTTTTTATTTCAAGGTTACTGAAAACCAAGAGAATGTTATCCCGTACAGAGTGAACGAGTTGAATGACATGCAACAAACGTAATGTTAAAAATGTTTTACCTTCAAATTTCATATAGCTTTCAAAAGTGGCTGCAATATCAGCGATTGATCATGAATATCTTATGAGTCTTTCTTTTATTTAATGTAAAACTTTTAAAAAGCTATTTTTGTAGAATATGCAAATTATAAAGGTTGATACTATTTCTTTAGAATGTTGACTTTTCGAATAATTGACCAAATTCAATTTTTAGGGATCTGGTGCAATTAGCAGAACACTTGTACTACCAGCTGATGAAAGTCCTTGAACAAACTGATGAATATGTGGAAGTAAGTATAGTAACATTATGTCTTAAATCATTAACTCCTCAAAACTACCCCAATCTTAGTGGCAACTCTGTACCTGAGTGGTCAATGCATGTCTTGCAAAAATATTGTTAAAGGTTTTGGAGATCTAGATTCAAACCCGAGTTGAGAATTGAAAGGTATAAAAAGCTGTCAAGAGAGTTTAGCAGTAAGATAGAAAGGTGCTACAGAGACCAAGGGATAAAATTGTCCTCTGGAAAAATACTTGGTCAGATACTGATGTCAGAAATTTGTAGATCTCAAAAAGTTAAAAATTCAGGGAGGCCACTGGTCCTTGAATTCCTTGAATTGTTCTTGAATTTTATTGGTCCTTGAATTATTCTTGGAAAACTAGATTTTTCCACCATTATGTCCTTGATTTTTTTTGCTGGTCCTTGAATTTTTCCTTTTTGATGTGCATAATCAAAAAATTCCTTCATTGCCAAACCATGGTGGTCGAGCAGTTACGCCACTGCTCAACCCCCTAAATCTATATAATAAAAGCCGTATTTTGTATCTATCTATGTACGCATAAATGGTAGCCGAGCTGTGGGAGAAATAATTTCAACATTTTTCAAAAAAAAAAAAGTGAAAAATGTTTTTTTTCGAAATTTTTTTTTGGTGAAATTTTTTTTTTTTCAAAAATTTTTTTGGCCTAAATTTTTTTGCCCAAAAAAATAGTTTTGGTCAATTTTTTTTTCATTCCTCCAATTCATGTAAAATTGATGTCACGAAGGGCGCGCGTTCTATCGACGGGCGAAAGCAGTGTCTCTTCAGCGTCCTTGTGATGCTGGTTTACCAGCTAGTAACTCAATAATTCACTAATTATTCCTGGAAAGTCACAAAAAAATATTTTTATGAAATAAGTGGCCAAAATAAACTTTTCCTTGAAAACTATTGTTCAGATTTCCAACAATCAAGCATAACGAATTCTGCAGTATCTGCTTATTTAATATTAATTAGTTTCAGTCTATCCTTTTCTTAAAATTAACTCCCTATTGTATGTATGTTTTCTTTAGACAATATTAGATTTGGCATTACTTCAAAATGAAGAAGAGGATGATATGGTGGAGGTAATTACATCTTTTTTTACTTTCAGATCCGTTCCCTCTTTTTGTTTATTGAGACCTTGAATATTTAAAGATCATTTGAAAGATTTAAAAGATTAGCATCATTTTCCAACATTTGTATGCCCTGAACTGATGAGGATTCCGAGGTTTCATTTTATCAGATCTTAGATGTTTTTTATCTTACTCGTCAAAGATTTTCAAAAGTTGCCTCCTTTTAAAAATGGAATTCTTGTCCGTCGTCCGTAATAGCTATCTATATCTTCTGGTTTCATTTAGGAGTCCCCAAGGTTTCGTCCACGCAACCCTCTGAGTCCAAAGACCAGTTTTCGTTCAACAAACATTTTGCAGGCAAACAGGCAAAGATTGCAGAGCATCCAGGCGGACTTGTGAGTGAATATTTTTTTGTTTTGATAGATTTGGTCCGTTGAATTTAACTTGATTATAACTTACCAGGGTTGTTCAGAAAAAAACCAACTTTGTTTTGAAATTTTGCAAAGCACCATTTTAAAGAGTTTTTAATGACTCCTCGTTTGTTCTTCCATAAAAGTATTTTCCACTCTCTGTATTTTCCATGTTTTTGCTTTCTGTAGGGATGACCGAAACGCTTTCATCAATGAACTCAAGGAAGAATTGGAGTCGAGTAAAAGACAATTGGATGGAGTCAGATTGGAGGTATTTATATGAAAGATCATACACCGTTTAGACGTCTACGTTTGCTAAAGTTTATGATTGGAAAAGCCGTCTTTCACTTTCGTGCTTTCTTTCGTTTGCTCGTTTTTGGTATAGCCGTTTATAGCCATTGCAGTGTAAGAATGAATTTTCCTATCATAACAGTGCAGAACGCATGCGCACTTTGACACTGCCGAACTGTATATTGTCTAATAATTAAGGCCAAAATACCCACAAATGTTTTTCTCCTACTACTGCGGGTGCCGTATCAACCGTAACTTTGTAACTACGTTGACATTTTGACGAATAGCTCTTTGTAAGATATACCAAACCATCCTGAAAGTTCCTTATCTTCAATTTTATGCACATTGACGAAATATAATTGCCAACAATAAGCTAGTACAGGCCACGATCCTTATCACTGTTACTGTTTCCCATACGTAGAAAGAAACAAAATTTGTGGCTATTTATAATAAATCTCTTTCTCTTTCTTTAACTATAGAATAAACAGCTTGTCAACGAAGCCGCATGGGCTAAATCTTACCGTGATGAACTGGACATTTTAAAATCTGAGGTTTGTTCTGTGGTTTTAAATCCTTTCGTAAGAATGGATGGCCGTTGTTTTTTCATTTGTTGTTGTTGTTATTTTCAAAAGTATTTTCTCAACTCGAATTCCATGGTCATGATAATTATATGCTAAGAGTGACCTGCCTCGCCGTTCATTTTTTGGAGACGGGATGTATCTAAGGCGTGCCAATGAACAACCTAAATGATTTTTGTTTTTGTTTTTTCAGATTGAACTGAATGCTAAATACCAAACAGAAAATGTGAAGTTAAAGGAAAAAGTTCGAGATATGGAATATTATAAGAAAAAATACGAGGTTTGTTCTCTCTCTGAAATTTGTTGAATTAATTTTTAACTAACCAATTGATTTAGCTGCGTTTTTACTTCAGCTTTTTGTTGATTAACAATCCTGACGATGTAACGTATAAAATTTTCATACGATAGGAAACCTGATTTTTCACTCTTTTAATTTTATGGTCATTAGACTATTTGTTTGCATGTTATCAATAAAATCATACTACTGCAATTATACTTGAGAACATTTGCCGTGATTTTATAGGAATTAAAAGAACAGTCCGATCTCTTGTATGAAACTAAATTGGTATTAGAGGAGAAGGTGGCTGGGTCCAGTTCAAAGATTACAAAATATAGTACGTATATTTGATATTGGAAAAACAAGATGCTAGCTGTATACAGAACAGTATTTTTTGTGAACCAGGCTGTAGCCTGATGATGACATAACATTTTTTACTTAATTGTGATTTAATTTTGAATTGTTTTTTTTACTGATTCATTTTTCAATAATGACAATGACAAGAAACCCTTCAGCACGTATAAAGGGAGTGAATGGGGGACTGGCTGAGTTTCTTAATTACACAGTAATTCATTCTTTTCAGGTCGTTTAGAAGAAGAAAATAGTAGGTTGTATTCCCAAGTCAAAGTTTTGATGGACGAACGAGAGGAAGACCAGAAGAGAATACGAGATTTGGTGGACGAGGTAGCTAAACTTAGCCTGGAAAAACAAGAAAGGTAAGGACATTTTGGTAATTAGAATGAGTCCGCACTATCTTTGTATATTTTAAAGGAGTGATACGTTTTCCACGATGTGAACTATTTTTTTCTTTTTGTAGCGTGTCAGCGTGTTCAGTTATGAATGCCGAACTAGATGGGTTACGATTACAAAAGGACGGAGATGGTAAGTTGGTAATCAAACTAGAAAACCTCTACATGGCCAAAATCTAAATTCTAAGGGAAATAGGGTCTCTAACGAGGACCCTATTCTAGAAGTAAAGTGATTTCGATCATCGGACTCTGCCACTCGAAATCGATGAGTCTTTTTCAGAAAAAAAGCGTTGAATTAGGGAAGAATTTGTATAAAACCCTGCCCTGTCTGTCCACTCATAAAAACTCTTTTTGGTCAACATGTAAATTCAAAGGAAAACTAGAAAGAACAAGACACCTTTATCAGTCCTGATTTACACTTTGTTGGGTATGCAACAATGAAAGGTGGATAGCAGTGGGTCCTTGGAGCAGTTGGAGTTTTAATGTCGTCTGCAATTATAACAGCCTAGTATTGCGTTCGGTTTGCGTTTACGGTGAGAAATATTATAACAGCCTTCACATTTTATTCTAGGTTTGAACATTCCTCTAATGATGGAGTACAGCCAGTAAGAACTTTTATTCTTCTTCTAATTACATGCCATTTATTTTGACATGAATGAACGGGTTTTCTGTTATTTAACGTTGAATTTACACTTGAATTGCGGCCTTGTTTTGGTACTTTAGTACTTTTTCCCTGTCTGTAAAATACTCATAAGAGGGTTTATTTATTTTAGCGAGGGATTTGATGAAAGTTTAAGAGACTTTTCTATGAAAGAGCGGGTGGTCTTATTTCGCTAGATGAACTGTATGTTAGATGTGAATAGTTGATTCTGGTCGGGAAAAAAGCTGAAGCGGGGAATAGCCTTGGTGTAGAAGTTAATTTATGCTCAATGTATCACATCTACTATGTTTTGACTGTACTTTACGTTATTCTCTTTATTCTTTTTGTTGTGTAGATCAACAGATTTCATGCGATTGGAACGCGAGAATAAGCACCTTATGAACCTAATGGAGAACCTTCGGACGAGCACTCCTGATAGCCGCTCGCGACAACTGGAGGAGGAGAATAGGGACTTGTCCGAGAATGTGTTTGAGTATAAGACAATGATCTCCAAACTGACCAAGGTAGGTATCTTGGTGTTTGCTGCGGTTGTAGCTATAGTTGTCACAGTTGTACTAGTCGTTAGGTCGTAGCTCAGATGCCGTTGAAGTGTATTTCGATTTTAAAAGTTGATTCTTTGTGTCCGGGAAATGTTTTTTTCACGACAATAGAAAAGGAGACTTTCAAAGTTCAAAGATCCAGTTTAATGTTGTTTCTTACGAGATTCACAGTTGATTTAACCTAAACTCTCTTCCTACTAACCACATGAAACCAGGTGGGATTAATTTTTCTACTGACACACACATACACACTAACCTATGACGACTACTACTACTAACGACTCGACAAAACACCGAAATACACCCTCTAAAATCGTTTTGTCTTCCTGTCTGCATACTAGCGCTCTGTATAGAATAACACCTCTATCCGCCCTAGCTCTAACCCCTTCCCACCAGCATTGTATTGTTGATGCGGCTACTTTGTTGCCATTTTTATTTCCCAGCATGATTTGTAAATGAAAAAAAAAATGAAATGAGAAAATGTTTTTAATAACAATTTCAAAGTGGCTATCAGAGATTCCCGCACTGTTCTATTTATTCTTGATTTCTTCTGAAAGCCACCTGTTTCGATATTTGAATTATTACAAATGAGCAAGGCGTATAAGGTGGGGACAGGAAGACAAAGGCGATTTGAAAACAATCCATAACAAAACATAAATACAACCGACCATGCATGACAGGAAGGCAACAATGTTTTTTTGGGACTATGAGAATATATTTATTATGATACATTTTGTGTTAAGTATTTTTTTTTATGCGAGAGAATTTATTATGAGTATTTTAAGATATATCCACTTTTTGTGAAGAGTGCGGTTGGGAATATTATATCGGTTTTAAAGATTTTATGCCGATTAGGTTACTTAAAAAATGTATATTTTGCCACAACTACAGTGAAAAAATGGAAAAATAAATCAGACCTCAAAGAAAAAGATTTGTTACGAAATTCAAGGAATAAATTACCCAAAGTTCTATTCTATAAGATGCACTTTACAAATCAATTTACACTAAATACAAAAACAAAACAAAACACTAAAGTAAGAAAATTTGCAAATGTTACAACCACAATATCCCTGTTTCTTCTGGGCCATACTGTGAAAACATTAGAACTAAAAGTAAAATCGTCAAATCTTCTCTACTGCACCTTTCCAGTAGTAGTGAAAATTGAAGATCGTCCTAAACTATGTTGAGATGCAAATAATCTCATACAGTATCAAAAACTTTTCGGAATCTTTTAGTAAACACCCTGTTTATTTTGCTTATATTATTTTATTTTTTATTTTTTATTTTTAGCAAATGCCTTAATATTTATTTTGAGTTTTAACAAATTTCTATTTATGTTGAGTTTTAGTTTTAGTACTGGTTATATTTTTATGAGAAAAAGAAAGTTTTTATTATATGTATAGATATTTTTCTCGTGGATTTACCTCCTGGTTTAATTAACGCAATTACGTGGGGAAAACCCTCTTCGATTCGACTAAACCGCTAAAACTTATATTCTGTGTATATATATCAATTATTAATTTAATGGCGGTTTTTGTTTTTGATTTTATTCATTGTTGTCTTCTTAACCACTACGTACACTTTACTAACATCCATCTTTGATACATGTAACGTACACATCCATCTTGAAGAGACTTGACTGACGTTTATTTTAATCCAACAATAGTTTGGTAAGTTACTAACATATAGTTATTTTACTCCGCGAACTAGTCCAGGCACGGACGTCTATTGCTGGCGATGTTTAAAGAGTTTCACTATTGTTGAACCTTAGACTGTTATCCACTGAACCTAGACTGGTATCCACAAACACCTTACTTACACTCACTAAATTACGCAATGAAATAATTATTAAAAAACACTGATAATAACTAACCCTGATTAAACTACAACTAACTTTTCATTTTCAGTTAAAAAAGTAAAAAAAAAGGTTAGTCAGTTGACTCGAAAGTGTTGAATAAAACAACCCAATCGTTTAAAAATATTATATGCGATGTATGAAGTTCACCACGATACTAGACTATTCCATAGCCCGTAAGTAGAAAAAGAATGAGAATTTACTGCACGGGAAAGGAACGGGCTTCTGTTATCCCGCGCAGTTACACGGTAGCGAAGAATATTGTTTAGAGCGCTTTTATAACGTTTTAACTTAGACTACCACGATACTAGATTGTAGAAACTTATTACAATAGCCAAACCGTCCGGACTAATACAATACTTTATTCGGATTAACTTTCGCGAGTTGAAAAACTCGCGAATTTTCTTGGACAAACTTCCGCGAATGGACGATTTGAAAAAATTTCGCGAGATAAACTTTCGCCAATCGTGATTTTTAGGGGTTTTTTTTTTCGTTTTTGTGACGCGTAAATCAGAATTCACCTAATTAGACATGTCATTTTGTCAAAGTTCACATTCTACAATAAAAGATTGACCTTTTTTCAATGATCTGAAATCCGTTCGTTTATCTCGCGAAAGTTAATCCGAATAAAGTACATAAGGTACTTTAAACCTCAATCAAAATATTTGAAAGGCACTTGATTCAAACTTACAAGAAAACATAATATTTCGCTTATCTTAGGGATTATAAAATGGCACGAGTAACAGAGGTTTTGAGAAGATTTCTAACCTCAAAATCACATTTCAAGTTTTTTAAAGTTTTGAAGGATCAAGTTAGAGCCTTTAGGTGGATTTCCACTTGTCCTTTTGGCAGCGGGCACGGGAACGGGAACGCGAAAACAATTTTCAGGGGAATTCCCTATCAAAGAGACTCACAGGAAAATCTCAAATATTTGATTATAGAAATGTAAACAAACATAAACTTTAAATAATTAAAAAAGCTGACGATGTAAAAATAAAGAAGTTTGATTGCGTTAGTTTCCTTTCCCGTAGGCACACGGGAAAAAGTTGAACTCAATTCAACTTTTTCCTGAGACAGACAGGACAGGAAAACTATCCCGCGGGAAAGCAAAATAATCAAAGTGCGCATGCTCACGTGATATTTTTCCCGTTCCCGTTCCCGTGCCCGCTGCCAAAAGGACAAGTGGAAATCCACCTTAAAAAAACGATTTTTTATAAAAAGATACTGAATAGAAATATTCTTAACAATTTTCCACCGCTTTAAAGTATTAATAGAAATGTCTCGCTTAGTTCCGACAAAAGTCTTTTGTCAAGGCAAATAATAATAATAATAATAATAATAATAAGAAGTAGCAGTAGTATTTGATTTTGCCGCTGACATTTGTTTTGAATTTGTTTTCTTTGTTATTTTTCACAAACAGGCTCTCCTAAATCTTGAGGCATCAATGTTAAAGACACCGACCTTAAAAGTAAAAACACCGCATCCCAAAAATGCATTCATTCATTCATTCGTATACATCCACTCACTGCATGCAATTTACAGGCTACGGATGACTGATGACTGATGATGGATGACGTCGTAAAATATGAATTTAAAGAAAATTATTGAAATTTATTGAAGCAAACTCTGAACTCATCTATTGAGCTACTAGCTTTCCTAGAGAGGGCTCCAACACATTGTAGATCCAGTGAGCTAGATTGTGTTTCCTTCTTGTTCAATTTTTTTGTTCAAGTTTGCTTCAGTGATAATTCAACATACAAATTTTTTAACATAACGTTCTTAACATTGAACTTTTACAAATAATACTTTAACAAAAGACTGTTAACAAAACTTTAAACTACTCGTTTTAACTAACAAAGAGCCCTGTTTCATAGAATCTTTCAACCGACATACACCCGTAACGTTCAAAACAATAATGCCTAAATAGAGGGCGTGTAAACACCAATATTTTGACCCCCATTGATGCAACGAATTTGAACAATGATTTCTCCCTTAAAAGCATAATTTTTTGTTGGAGAAAAAAAAAGATTGTAAACAGGGTTTTTTGTGCTCTTTTTTTCCTTCGTAACTGTTAACCGTAACATTTATCTCAGAATGGGAAGTCGCCAAGGAGGCAATGCGGTGGTGTGTTTTACAAATTACACTCCTTCGCGTTGGTTCTCTTCAAGATTTTTACCTGGACGAGGTGTTAAAACTCTTACAACAACCACAGATTTCGGTTTCCATTTTGTTGCATTAAATGAAAAGTAGTTTCCCAGAATTTTTTGCAATTTTATTTTTGTGTCATTTGTTTGGGCTAAACACTAGTTTTATAAGGCCTGCCAAAAGCCAGGGTGTACCGCTAATATTTCTACTTTCCAATTACCAAGAAGTGTAAACCGAACTTTACAAACCAGTCTAGCTTATACTACCCATATAATTATCTTCTATATTTTCCCAGGGTTAAAGAAAGTACTAAAACGAACTGTTGAAATGAAAACTAAGAAAAAACAATTGTTTTAAAATATCCATTATTAGCGCTCTGGATATTTAGCAAATTAGTGTATTAAAATGTTGAGCAAAAAATGTTTTCTGTATAAACCATACCGTGAAATTATTGATTTAGTACCCGAGTTACGCCCCTCTCTGAATGAAATCTCTCTTTCGAATAAGTGCCCCTGGAGCGGCTATTCAGATTCAAAATTTGAACCAATGGTGACATGGTGACCACTGTCCTGGAATGTCCTGGAATTTCCTTGTTTTTTAGAAATTGTCCTGGAATGTCCTGGAATTTAGTTTGAAAGCTGCATTTTTAAAAAAAGAATCGATAATTCAATATTTGTTTTGATTTTAAACTTTTTTTGACTGTTTTAGCAAAACTCTGCTTCGATTTTTGGTCCTGGAATGTCCTGGAATTTTCTTTTTTTTTCAATTTTGTACTGGAATGTCCTGGAATTTACTTTAAAATGTCCTGGGATGTCCTGGAATTTAAAAGTTTTTTTTGAGTGGTCACCATGTTTGAATATTAGGTTTTTTAGAGAAAGACAATTATTTAATAAAAACATTTTTCATCCAAAAATTAAATGAGCGGCCCGGGTACTAAATCAATCATTTTCGGTACAGCAAAATAGTGCCATTTTGAAACTGTTGTTTTTTCTCTGATTTAACATACTACGAACACAACTGTAAACTTACTTAACAACCTAACAACACTGAATACAAAGTTTCAGAGAAAATTTTTTATTTATTTATTAGTTTATAAATTTCTTTCAACTTCTTACTTCCGTAGAGTCTGTTACTCGAGAAGGACAGCAATAGGTATCTATCTGACTTCATTGGTTCCCAAACCGACAACATCAAGAACTTACAAGGGACCTTAAAGAAACGCAACACGGACCTAGATAAAACCAATGTTGAGTTGGAAACACTGACGAAGGAGCTAGCCACCAAAGGCGTGATCATCGATACCAAAACACTCAAAGATGCATTGTAAGTCATACTATAAGCACCACGGGAGAGTGTGTTTTCCATTGAAACGTATACGTGTACTCCGGGGGAGTTTACTTAATGGACAGAAATTTTCACGTTTTTTGACCAATTTCGCGACATTAAATGCCTTTTGAAATGAAAGTATTTTCCGCAAAAATAAGGAATTCTCAAAACGTGAAAGTTTTTCAATCGATTTTTTTTTCTTTTTGACTCGGCTTAAGAGATTTTGATTTTTTTTTCCTTCAAACAAAAGTTTTTTCCTCGAAATTTGTCCCAAAAACAACCCTTTTCAAAGTTTTTTACTTTCTACTGTCCTCGAAACTTTCTGTCCATTAAAACGGCGTCCAAATCGAATACGATTTCGGTAGCAAGCCTTGATAATTCAACGAAAAAAAAATCGACTTTGGTTTAACAAAATGTTTGCTTCTCGCCAGACTCCTACTAGTCAACTATGTACACGAGCGCAATTCCACTCAGTACTGTTAGTATGCTTCCCATAGTAATATTAATCAAAAAAGTTACTTTAAGTTGTTTATTGGTTAAAAAAAACTGGCAATTTATTGGTATGTTCCTAGAACTATGGGTAACTATATTCATTTCAATAATTGGTAGTTTGGTTGTCGGTTATTTTTCAGGCGTATCGGATTTTCATCGAACGGTCACGTTGGCACCAAAAGTACCTCGGTACCAGCCTCCCCGCAAGATGAAAGTTTCAAATCCTTATCCACTATATCTCTTGAAAAACAGTAAGTTAAATCTTCTTATATATTATTTTTTATTTCTTCACACTTCAACTTTTAAGCGTAGTCATAATATTAACAAAGTAGATATAGAACGACCGAAGATACATCAATTTGCTACAGCGGCTTAACTGTCATCACTTGCTTTGCTTAAATGTTGGCTCGCGGTATATATTGCGCAGGGTGAGTCCAGTCTAGCTTATACTACCCATATAATTATCTTCTATATTTTCCCAGGGTTAAAGAAAGTACTAAAACGAATTCCAAACTGAAGACAGAGTTGTCCACCAAAGTAGAAGAAGCCAGCCAGTTACAAAGAAGGTATGATCGGTATAAATTTAACTTCGAATAAGCGCCCCTCCTTTTGAGCGAGAGATTTTGATAAGCTTCTATCTCAAATAAAAGTGCCTCTGGGTGGATTTTCGGATGCAAAAATATAGCCAGAGCTTAATTAGTCGTTACGTAAAGACCTGCGTCTAATCAAATAACTTCTTAGCACCCTTTTCGATTAAGCGTCCACTCAAAATACCGAAATTTTAAACAAGCGCCTAGGTTGCTAAAGTGATCATTTATGGTATAACTGTAATTAGTTTGTTCCAATCGCAAACTGTAATGTTTTCTTAGGAAACTCTGAAGTGTGTTCCGGGGCAAGTTGAAATACATCCACCACCATATTTTTTATGTCTTTTGCTTATTTTTTCCTTGCGCAGTCATTTTATAGGGTTCTCGTTCTTTTTAGAGTAAAGGATGTCGAAACATTCGGAAAGAAAGTAGAAGAACAATTACAAGATAGGGAGAAAGATATCTTGAGCTTAGAACGCAGGTTAGTTATCTGTTAATCTTTCTCTTGTAGTGGAGATGTTTTCATTGTTGAATTTACTTATTCATCAATCTATCATTTGAACAAATTCAGAAACACCTACATACAAGTCTCACCGAATTAAAAGTGATTAGCAATCCTCACCGCCGAATTGCCTCGCCGTGGCGTTGAGCTTAGGACCCTTCGATTGTAAGCTCAGCGCTCTAACGGCTTTATTGGAAAACAGTTTGTTGTAAAACCAACGAGTTAGGAAGACTAGAGATTTATCTATGTTTTTTTTATGACCGCGTCTATTCAAAATCCTTTTGTCAGTAGTTAATTGCAGGTCATAAAA
>JAYRBV010085444.1:0-15645 GCA_036023255.1 Mitrocomella polydiademata
CTACAGTTAGCCTAGTTTTGACAATACTCATTTCTGCACAGACTAAAGATATCATCTTTGTTTACGATATTTGCCATAGGCAAGTTGGCGTCCAATCTCCAAATAACGCGCAATCATGATGGCGGAGAGAAACCCCGGATTGGTGTATGACATAGCGTTCGACGCTACTTTAGTAGCTAGTATTTCATATTGTGTCGTAACTATGTTTGTGAGTGGCGAAAGAGACCACTAACCGCCGCCCCGGTTATTCGTTATATGTTCATACTATCGTATATACTTCTTATACTTAGTTTATGTATGTAGTAGTTTATGGCATGCCGAGCAATCTTTCCTGGTAAAAAGCCATTTTACATACTGGTACAGTAGTACAGTAGTATTGGTACTGGTACTTGGTACAGTAGTCTCTATACCCAGAATCAAATTTTCCCGTCCATTACCCCGCTGCACGGGAGTATTGTCACTAGAAAGCAATTTCATTACCGCATGCAGTTCGAAAAGTATCTAATTTTCATTGGGCATTCTTTAACCTTCTGAAATATCAAAGGCAAATTGCACTTTTTGCAAAAAAAAGTTCACAATATTCAGTTGGTTGCAAAAATACCAGCCAACCAGACCAACTTTTTTTTACTTAATATTTTGTCTACTTTCAGAAAAACTAGGTCTTGAGTCTCAAAAATGTAAGCTTTCAGAGATATGAGCGTTTAAAATTGGCTTATCAATCATAGTAAAAAAGATCGAGAGTGTGCGACTAACCATTCCTAGGAAGTCTTTTTATGTTCAGTGTTTAAAATTGTTCAAGGAGGAGGAAAAGAGGGTACATACTAAAAGGCGGAACAAGCCAAAACGACCCAAAACAAGCCAATACAACCCAAAGCAACCCATAATTTTTACAAAACAACCCATACCTAGTCATTTAATAGATCAAAGAAACCGAAACAAGTGCTTGTTTTGTCCAGTACCAAATTTACTTAAGATTTGGTCCCAAAATTAAAAAGTTCTTATTTTTTGATGAAATTTGGCACAGTTGTCAATTGAAACAAGTTGAATAAGATGGTTGTATTTATTTATTGAATTTTAATTGACGCCTGTCACTTTTGGGCCAACTTGGTCCCAATATTAAAAACTTCTTATTTTATTGTTCAATTATATTCATCCTGAATGATAACAAAATGTACATTTTGTACAAGCTCATTTTTCCCTAGTCTGATTTGCATAACATTGCGAAACGGAGTTGTCTAACGAGTTTTTTTTCCATGTTGTGTAAGGTCTGCGAATCAGACTAATTTTTCCCTAGCTAGGTTTAGTTTGTCTTTGATAACTAGATAAAGATTGGGTAGAGGTAACATTATGGTCACCAACCAAAATTAAATAAGGAATTAATTTGTCGAGTTTAGAGGTGGACAGAACATCATTAAAAACAAGATTAGTAGGGGAAATATTGAAACATTTTTTTAAAGTCTAATTATATAAAAAGTAGAAAATACAAGATTAAAAAATGAACAAAAGAATAATTTAATATTATTAATTATTGATAGATATAGAAATTTGTCAATATTGTAAAAGCCCTAAATGTAATACACGTATAATAGAACTATTTATTTATAATTACAAATACTCGATTTTATCTTTCAACGTGAGAGCTAAACTACCAACTCTGCCCGCACCTTTGATAACTGGACACTTGTCTGGTCATTTGGGACCACAACTGTAAAAGTCAGGATACTCTTTTCGCCAAGATTTCATATATGTTAATTCATATGGACAAAATAATATAGCATTGAAACAAAAGGTATTTCTCTTAACGTCTTACACCAAATTTACATTATCAAATATTTTTAAAGCTAAGCCAGTAGCGTCCAATACCAAGCCTAGCCTAGCCTAGTAGAACTTTAAGCAGGTGCGTCATTTAATATAAACAAACAAAATAATTATTTTAACTTATCATGCAAAATATTTACTAGCAGTAACTAGAATGAACTTTTCCAAGAAGAGTTCTGAATCTAGCATGGCAATATGGGCGGCACGCCCGATGAAGGTATTTGCTGAGGCGGCCATTGGGTGGTATACACTATATTTGACGATGTTTATTTCCTCTTGTATCATTAATGGACCCATAATGTTGTCCAACATTTCCTTATACACACGACCTAAAGCAACAACAAAATCGGAGATTGTAGTCGTTCTTCGGGAAAACCAGGAAAATCGGAATTTACGGGAAATTTTATAGACAAACTTATGAAACAGAAAGAGGAAAGTTAAAGATTAGCACAACAGAAATTAAATAAAACTCTCCTGTTTTGATGATAGAAAGTCCTAAAGTCTACCTAACTTATCGGACAAATATGACGTAATTTTTTAAGAAGGTGACGAAACTTGTTTCTCAATTAAGGCATTATTCCTTCGACTGAAAGTTATCGCCAAATAATCTACTTCGGGATCTTTATTCTTTAAAATCCCAGGAATCAACTCTCGTGTTGATCGACAATTTTTTTGCATTCAAAAAGGGTCAAGGTATTAAATATCCAATTCATCAAAAATAAACTTGCAAATAAACTAACCCTAACCTTAACCGAGGCTCGGAATCATCGAGTTAAGAAAGTCGAGATACCAAATCATCGAGCTATGGCGTCATAGCTCTAGTTTTATGACGTCACGTCACGCAACTCGAGTTTTCTACTCAAATTATAATCATCAAATTATTAATTCGAGAATTTTAAACGAAATTAAACGTTTATAACTCGATGATTATATTTTGAGAAAAAAACTCGGTGACATCATAAAACTAGAGTTATGACGTCATAACTCGATGGTTTGCTAACTCGACTTTTTTAACTCGATGATTCCGAGTCTCACCTTAACCCTAATAATAACCCCATATCAAGTTAACATCTTATGAAAAAGACGTTAGATAAATTGTGTAAAACTTGAAAAAGCAATTTCGATATATTTTCGCGGTTTTCAGAAATAGGTTTTTTTCATAGCTTTTATTTTTGCGAAAAGAATCCACCCGCTGAAATTACAATTATTCATAAAAATTGTTTACCTCCTTCTGAGTTGTCTTTGACAGCTTGTTTGCTCATCTCAACACGTGCTGAATGAAATGGTACGTAATGATCTTGTACAGAGCTCACCAATAACACATTCTTGAAATACTGGAAACCTATTAGAGAAAGGGAATACGATAGATTGTAAGTTTAGTACGTTTCAAACTTGAATTTCACCAGAAGCTAACCGTGAGGGGAAAAAATCTTAAAAAGTTCAGGCGGAGGGATGCTTTTCTTTAGGGCACGCAATATTGCATGCTGCATTATTGCGAAATTTTTCTGATAACAAAGACCTTTCCCGAAATACCGTTTATACATAGATTACTACTATTAATCTCGGTTTCATGCTCCTATCATCTCAAGGGTGTTTGAACTTTTATTACGCATTGATGAAATTTGTTACACATGAGACTTAATACACCTTTTCACGGTTTGTGAAAATCTATGCGCGCGCATCTTTTTTAAGCTCACTTCGGGTTTGTTTACCTCCGGAAAAGTCCCGGCCGACTACGCATGCGCCAATAAAGTTAAAATTTTGCGGAATAGTGGAAAAGTGTATTCCCTTGTGCTTTAACTCTAAATTAGATGTTTTTAAGATTTATAATGGAAAGAGACTGCTTTGGCGCTATATGGGAATTCAAATGTTCATGAAATGGGTTTTTTTTCTTAGTTTTACTAAATACATATGATGTGCGCGCGTAGATATTCGCGAACCGTGGAAAGGTGTATTACACAACTATAAGGTTTCATAGGAATCTACGTAAAAACGGTATCTCGGGAAAGGTCTATTGATGGTGGTTTTGACAAATGACCAAATAAAATCTATATTAAACGCCTCACAAACAATTTACCACATTTTGTTTTATTTAATTGATGTGCATGAAAAAAAAGATTAAACGAAACATATTTTTGTTATTTTTACCATTGGTGAGGCTCAATCTGTACATGAACGTTTCTCTTGGATCGCTCGAATCATTCAGAGCAAGTTGAACCAATGAACCAGCTTTCTTCCATTTCTGAATCAGCCACATACCTGGCGAAGAAAATTATTATAGGAACTAACATAAAGACCGTAAATACATTTAATGCAAAAAAATTGAAGCTTATTTTCAAGAATTTGTATTTGTATTTCGCGATTTTAATCAGTAGTTAGGGGGGGGGGGGACAGAATTCAATATCTCGCTAAATAGAGTTATTATTAGTTAGACCCTCAAAAAGAATGAGATGTCTATACATTTTTGAAAATGTCAATTTTTCAGGATTACGAACATGTCGGTTGTCTTAAGAATTACTAGGCCTTAGACTTTTTTTTTTGATAAAATAACGACCGAGTCATAAGCTTCGTGCTTTTGCAAAAAACAAAAATGTAATAATAATAAATCAATAGTTTTCTTACATGGCTTGCGCATTCAAATTCCTTGATCAAACTGATCAAAATAGTTGTATTCACAAAATTCCGAGATCTTAAATCAATACTATATTTTATAAGAACCCCCCCCCCCTGAAATATTCTGAATTTCGCATTTCTAAATCAGTTTGTATGTACCTGTGCTGACCAAATTACTGGTATGAAATTGCATTCCAAGATGTGGTCCAGATAACGAGAGAAAGGTGTGAAGGCGATTCCGATATGTGAAAAGTGATGAATGTACAACAGCATTCCTAATGATGATATTCCCCAAGGAATGACCAACGAAACTTAAAATGAAGAACAACATGATCATACATAATCAGAGTTGCCAGGAGGAGCAAGTTGAGGAGTTTTGGAGAAAATAACTGACTTTTTTTTTGAGGACACTTTTATATTTTTCACATAAAAATCGAGTAATTTGTGGAGTTTTGAAAGGTGTAACAACCCTGAATTACCAGTAAAAACTTGAACTGGTTCGACCAACTTATTTACTGTAAAAAACATTAGGAGGTTCCAGAGTCTAGAAAGAAATTACCTTAGTCTAGCAACATAAATTCTCTGATCTTCAATATAATTGAGAATTTCTCGAACAAGTCGTGCAGTCATTTCATCAATATCATCAAAAGTATCTTCCTAAAAACAAGATCATCACTGATACAAAACACCAACAGCAAATTTATTAAGCTAAGTTAAATTCGTACTGTGATACTAGTAGAACTCAGATTATCATCCCAGCGAGTGTAAAAGCCAGCGGAAAACACCAATCTTTTTACACTTATTGTACTTTTTGGCTGAAAAATTCGCTTAAATGTGAAATAAAAACGGCGAAAAAGGGTTAATCTCTGAAAACTAGTTGATTACAGGTACAAAACATATACACACGAGAAAAAATTAACACAACTCTCCAGATCAGAACTTGTACGGTACCTGGTTAACTTCAGACATCATGAAATCAAGATTGGCTCTTGGTAAAGCCATTTCTAGATAGCATTTCACCAGCCGTAAGTCACCACTGTTGCCTAGATTAAACAAAACATCATTTGACGTACTAATTGCTGTTTATTAATCATGTTTCAAAATCAACACAAAACTTATCAAAGAACAGTTTAATATTAATAAGCAGAGTGGATGAACAAAAAAAAAGGGAGTTTTTTTTACCATCCAAGCCATGTACGCATACAACGAGATGGACATTTTCTGTTGTAGCAACTATTCGTTCCGTGAAATATGGTTTCACTGATGAAATGTCCGACAGGTGGCTAAAATAATTAGAAATCAAATTTACAAATTTAACAATATTCAGGTTAGTTGGTCTTTTTTCTATTTTTTATTTTATCTATTTACTCATTATTTTATTATTTTACTAATACAACGAATACTCATCAAATCTAGCTGTGTAGAAGATTATTAGTTAATAAATTAGGAGAGGAAATCTTTAGTATCATGTTTAAACGAATACATGCATGTGGATATAAAAATCGAATGTATACTAGTAAATAAATAATGAATATTATCCTCAAACATCCACCTAGTAATCTTTTACATTTTATGTATATTCAACAACTTCATGCATGCAAAATGAAGTACAAAGAACAAACTATCAATAGTATTTCCCGGTTCCCTAGTAAAAAGCTAGTTGATCGTGGAAAGTAGTCAAGGCGCATACTCACCAATACTTGTGTCCATGAAAGTTGAAGGAGCTAAGTAAATTCTCCTTTGCTCTGTGAAATCTTTAAAGTGAGAATGATGACATGTGAGTGAGTGGTTGGTGGTTATGATGAAAGAGAAGAGATAATGAAAGAGGCTTGTTAACAAGTGCATCGTGTGAAAAAAGAATGAGGTAACGAGAGTTTAGTGCAATCCAAAATATAAATATAAGTAATAATTTATTGGCAGAAATTTTCGCAGATAGATCAAGAAAAATAAATCCACAAAAAACCGTTTTCTGAAGATATATGACAATATAAAAAATTCCCTTCCATAAAAATTGAATTATTTGGGTTAATATTTCAAAGAAATTATTTTTGACGGAATCTGCAGAATTGCTAATAAATTTACAGTAAACAAAAAAGTCCAATCCACAATTATGTTTATTTCCAGACCTCAATATAAGTAATTGCTTTGTATGATGTTAAAATATTCAAAAAAACATCCTATTTCATCAAATACTACAATTTAATGTACAAAGATTAATTATTTAATTATGTTTGGAACAATTGTTTTGTATTCGCCTTGAATTCTCTTGATGAATATTTCGTTTATCTATAAATTTAGAAACAAAAATGCTAACTAACCTTGATGTATTTCCCCTAGGAACTGGCATATAGGCTGGAGATTGCATGACCATTTTGTATGAATTTCTTTTGGAGCCAGTCTTGATTGCTGGAAAACAACTCCATAATTTTGGTTTCTGTTGGTCAGAAGGTGAGGGAGGGCCATTAATCACGGCAGCACCTGCATACATATTTTTCGATGATGACCCAATTTCGGCATCATCAAGTGGAGGATCTAAATTCTCTAATTTCAAGGGTTCAGCAGAAGGCCCTGTGGCTTTTTTACTGTCTTTATTAGTATCATCACTGTCATCAAGTCTGGTATAAAATACAGCAGTTTCCTTATTTGGCAGCTTTGTTGCAGTACTATCATCATTGCTTTCACTTTTTGGTTGTTGAGCAGGGCTACTACTACTGCTTCCAGATGCGGATTTAGATTCATTCTTCAATTTGTCATCATGTTTTCCCTTTGGGGAGTTATCTTTTGCTTCATTCTCCTCAGCACTATCACAGTAGTCTGGACCAGTGAGATCAGTTTCAGGTGCCGCGTATAACGATTTGCGTAACTTGTCCTTGGATATGTCCCACTCTTCACTGATACTATTAGAGTATTTCTTTAACTGGAGACTCTTACGTTCATTGAATTCTTCTTCAGTTAAAACCGGAGATTCATCGGTTTCCAATCCTTCCTCGTCTTCTTCTGAACTTTCAGATGCTTCATCAGTGACTGATAACTTGTGAGTCCCTCTGGATAGTTCTAGCGGAAAAAGATTCATATTGGAAGTCTATGAAATAGTCAGTAATTTGTAATTTGTTAGGAATTGTTCATCCTAAGGTAAGCTGATTTTAAAAGATAAAAAAGATAAGCTTTGAATTTTTTTTGAAATTTTATTCATTCTACCCGGGATACCCTTATGCTGCAAAACACTTGTACAGTAATGGACGAAGTGAAATTTACCATCAGAAGTTACCACGCCACCTGTAGCTAAAATAAACCTCTTAGCATAACCATATTACAAGCTAAGCGGACAACTCAGCCACAAATTTGTCTTACACTAGAATAATCTTCATAAATTAATTTGAAACACTGGAAGATTGGAACAAAAAGTAAAGCTACCTTCAATACTGACATCCATATCAACAAAATCATCTCCAACTATAGATTCTTCTACTGTCACCATCTTTTCATTTTCCATTTCTGCAAAAAACAACATGTTTCAATAGAGGTGTCATAAGAGCATCACATGTAAACAGGGCAAATTGACGAAATCTAATCTATAAACAATATCTATCAATCACAATATCACATTCCTTATCCAAATCTTGGATAAGGAATGTAATATTTGCAATAGATATTGTTTTTTATTTCGAAACAAATTTGTTATCGTCTCTTCTCTATTGTTCAATGAAGTGGGTTCTTCTTTACGTTTTAGTTGATTGTATCCATATGTCCTTTATTACAGTAACAGCTGAAAGCGGATACCGTATTAGTTTACCCTTGGTACTGTTTCTTCTTCTACGAAGCGCAAGACGACAGTTCTGACTAGCAGAAACTAAGCTTATTCTTTTATTTCACATGTCGCGTCATCACAATTACTCTTCTATGTTTTATACACGGGCGATTAATCATAGAAAAGTAAGCTTATTATGTTATTTCTATTGATTGTAAACAATAGAGCTGTTAATTCAAATGGGAATAATACTTTACACTTTAGACATGATACTAATAAAAAGGTTCTATCGTTCACATTGGCATTTAAAAATATTTTTAGTTGTAAAGACTGACATTTGAATATCATTTTAAACTTGGATAACTTTGAAAACAGTTTGATGTGTTATGCTGTTACCGTTTTTTGCCATATGGCTATCTTTATTATTATCCATGATGCTCTGTCCTACTTCTATCCTAGTGATTAATGCTCTATTATCGTAAGGCATATTTTAGCAGGAAAATGTTTTATTCAGAGGCTTATCAATTAGAAATTCCAATAAATAAATACCTTCAAGGGTCTTGCCTGGTATATAGCAATCCTCAAATATTATTGGCATTGTCGAGTTATCCCCATCTAAATTAGCACATGCCAAGTCCAAAGGTGGGATAAGCTGATAATACAATGAACCTTTTATAAGGTTACCCATTCGCGTTTGTTGTGATGCACTGAGTTCATGTGAAGTACATAGAGACAACCATGCATGGTCTTCTGTAAAAAATGCTTCTCTCATATGCTGCATTCTAGCAACATGGTGTTCAGTAGCTATTTTCTGCCTCAGAAAGTCTTCAAAAGTAAATTGTTCCAAAAATTGCATCCATAGTAGTGAAAGTTCTGTACTTAACAAATACAAATCATCTCCCATACGCAAATATAATTCTTCTGCTGTCTTCAGTCGATCAAATTCATTATTTAAAACATCTAATTTACCTTGAATGTCAACTTTACTGAGTCTCATTTGCGCATAGTCAGGTAGCAGTGCGATTGATTTGTGATAAAACGCTAACATCTGTTCATACAACCGCAATAATTGTAAACAAATCTTTCTGTGTAAAAAAGATGCATTTCCTTTCTGCCGTACATCTACATTTTGGTTAGGGCTCATGTGATGACTTTTTCCAAATAGAGCATTATAACAGTGCTGTTTGACATTTCCAGTTTTCCCACTCCAGACAGGATGGAGAGCTTTCAAGGCAGCAGACCATGGTTGTCTTACTGATGTTATACAGGAATGAACAGTGACATTAAGGGCTCCAAGATGAAAATAATCAAATAAAAGAGGTCTTGCTGAATGAAATGACTTTCCAAAGGCCATATTTATATTTATTGTCTGTGAACTAACTTTTTCCAGAGATTTAGGTGTGGCTGGGCTAACAAAAAAAGAGAATATCATTGATGGGTAACCTTCTTCGTTCAGGTTGGAGGGAAAGAAATGTCATTTCATTTCCTAAATTACAGAAGACATCTCAAATGAGCCGTGTCCATAAAGAATTTAAGTTGTAAGGCCCATCTCTAGAATACAAGCTTTAAATTCAATCTGGTATTAGTTTGGTCAGAAGAAAAGATCAAGGATACTGGGAACAAAGGCTAAGTTCAAGGGATACTCACTACTTTCTGGAACATTCAGTGAAATAAAGATCAATAACTAGCTCCAGCTTTTGTGGTAATAATGATTCCAGCTAAAAATAAACAACATTTTTAATGTAAACTTTATGAGAGGAGATGAAAGCTCATTATTCTGAAACTAACTTGGTTAATTCTAGCCTACTAACCAAAACACTGTTTCAGACAGAGTAAAAATATTTCTCATTTAGAACTAAAAGGTTTGAATATATATTTTCCAGACAATTAAAAAAACTTTTTTTGATTTCAAACGAGCCAGTCTGATTATTTTATAAATATATTACATTGAATTTATCATCTTTTTGGGGTTTCTAAAATTTGTGATATCAATATCAATATATGGACTGTAGAATGTTTTCCCTACCTTACTCCCATCCAGTAGTAGATGGACTTTGAAAATAAAGTTATCTTTGATAGGTACATCTTCATGTTTGTAATACACTTCAAATGTTCTTGTAATTCCTATAGGAGAATGCTTGTCAACAAATGCCTTGAAAAGACACGGTGATTGCTTTGAGCCTGAAAAAGAAATAAGGTTTAATTTCATAAAAAAGACTATCTATGTTTTAAACAATTCAAATTAACCGAAGGCTGAATAAGTGAGTTGAACTTATTTGTCATATTTATAAAACCAAACCGTTAAAAATTTATAGAAACTATGGTTGCTAAGATTTCAATACACGGTCTCGCATTGCTATGCCATTTTAAACGCGCCAGAATCTGTGATTGGGAAGTTTTTTTGAAAGCTTTTGAGAGCTTGTTTTTGGTAGAGCCGTTTGAAACCATTGCAGCGTAGGAACGTTTGTCTAA
The DNA here is from genome assembly GCA_036023255.1 of Mitrocomella polydiademata. NCBI lineage: Eukaryota > Metazoa > Cnidaria > Hydrozoa > Leptothecata > Mitrocomidae > Mitrocomella > Mitrocomella polydiademata. The sequence goes on from JAYRBV010085444.1 coordinate 10,652, forward strand.
GAGATTATGAACATTTGTTTACTGTTTTACCTATCACAGATATGCGCACTCGACAACTTAAAACCGTGTATTGAACAAAGCTTTCTTACCCCCTTTTTCTTCTTTCAATTCACACTCAATAAATCTTGTCAATTTTTGAGGCACAACAATATGACTTCGTACTTGGTAATAACTAAAATATCATAATATTTACAGATAACTTTCTACACCAAATGAATGGAAATCATTATGAGGGATTTTTTAATTTGATATTTAAGATATTTAATTTGATATAAAAGACTTACCCTCTTTGAAATAAATCTACATTATAAAAGTTGTTCAACTCAACCGTAACCTCCTGGGTAACTTGTGTATCAGCCATCCAATGGTGAGAGTAATAGAGAGATATGCTAAGCCATTTCTTTTAAGAAGACTAATTATGAACTAAATAAACGAAATAAGATATTGAGAAAATCTTTTACAGCAAATTCTGTATACAGCCAAAAGCCAAATCAAACTGAATTGACTATAAAATAGCAAGCAAGCTTTTTTCAAAATTTTGTTGGAATATTAACTGTAAAAGCCTCAAAGAAGTTACAAATACACCCCTTTAGAACACATATCTTAAATTGTTCTTAAAGGTGATTGAAAATAAAATAAATTGAATTTATAAAAGTAAACAAAATTCCAGTAGAGCTTTGAAGAAAGAAAGCAACATCTGTAGATAAATAACAATTTAGATTATTGAGCTTGAAAGAAGATACCAATAGTTTGTTTTGTTTTATGTTTTGGTTCAAATTTCCTCAAATTTCAAACATTTGGATAATCTAAGAAAATCTTTTTTCGCTTCTAAAAAAGATGTTATCAAAATAAAAAAACTTATCAAGTAAAAGTATGACTGAAATAAACAACAATACAGCCTTAAAAAAACTCTTTAAAATCAAATTCAAATAAACATGAACTAAAACAATATTATAACACACATCAAAGTTGATGGCATTTATTTGATAGATGATTACTTTATATGGCATATGACATTTAAAATATTCTATCAATTAGACATCTAAGGTAGAGCCCCTCCCCATGTAAGGTCTTTGATAACTACCCAACCCCTTTAGGACAGTTATTCCTTTTCAATTAAATTCAAATTACAGTATATATAAGACAGTCAAAAGCAGTGAAAAACTAAAACTAAAATAAAATAAATATATAAATTTGCTTGCCTTTGATGAAAAAAATTGTTTCAACCTTCAACTGACAATTTCTCCCCAAATATAACTTTTTTGAAAAAAATCACGAGTAGCAGTAAAAAATGAAGAGTGAGTGTTTGATATGATGCCATATTATGGCAGTTTTTTAAATTTTTGTTAAAATCAAAATGAACTTGCAGTGCAAAAATACAAACAAAAAAACATTTGTTGTCTCTCCTTTTCATATAGTTATTTAAGAAAAATGTTTAAACAGTCTGCATACTCAATGAACATCATCCAGTATTATGACTAACAACAAAAACAGAGCTAAATATATAAAGATAAAAAAATATCATAGTTTTGCCAAATTTTTTGAACGGATTAAATATAGATACAAACCATATTAAAAAATGAATTGCTTTTTAATAAAATAAAGCAACATGGATATATACCATTGCAAAAAATAAGGAAATTTTTTGGGAAAAAGTTATCTACATAGAAATGTCTGATAGTAACATTAAGAAAAGTGTCAGATCCTGTGAATTTCTTTTAGGAAGTAATATAAATCTAAATCAATTACTGTTGCTTCAGGAAATCGTAAATTAGCAAAAAAAGGAGTGAAAATATTTAATTAACAAACCACATTATGCTTGTCAAAATTGCCAAGGAGTTTGCAAAATAATTTTTTACTCTCTAGTTACAGTACTACTTGATTCTTATTTTTTTTTAAAAATAGATATATATACTACATCAGGGCAATTTCCAAGCACTAATAATAGCTTTCACCGTTTTGTTATAAAGATTTCAGCTGGGGGTTTGGTTAGAAAAACGCTCGTAGTATCATGGACACAACACACAACAGGGAAACAAGTAAAACTTTTTATCTGTTCTAAAAGTTAATAAAGTTTAAAATAAATGCAAGCAATAAATTAAAACTGAAGGATGATGTATGAAACATATTTTTCGGTACAGAGTAGGTTTCTTTTATTATTTTTGCAAAGTTAAACATACAAATCAAGATTGAGTTTCCAGCCACCGTAAAACGGAAATTCCCCTGTACATATATAGAACTATAAAACATTGTATATACACACAGATATCTTTCTAAAAAGATAATCCTTTCTTAAAAGTAAGTTAATTAGCAATGCTCTCGCCATAAAATATACCTCACTATTTAATACCAGATCCTATCGACCAAAATTAAAGGAGCTTGTCCGCATTGTACTTTATTCGGATTAACTTTCGTGAGATAAACTTTTTACTGGATAAACTTTCGCGAATTGGCAATTCAGAAAATTTTTACTGGATAAACTTTCGCGAATGACCATTTTCAAAAAATTTGCGAGACAAACTTTCGCGAAAAAGGCCAAAATTTGCGAAATTTGCGAAAGTTTATCTCGCGAAAGTTAATCCGAATAAAGTAACCAAATTAATTGTCTAATTCAGCATAAGTTTGTTGTTTTTGATTTAGTTTAGTTCAAAACAAATCAGTTAATAAAAACATTGCATTGGCATTATAAGACACATGTAGGAAAGTTTAGGGGAATTTTTTAGTTTATGGAGGTTGTCCATTTATTTCTTTTTTCTAGATGAAGGCGAGCACAGCAAGACAGAATGCATCCTCTTTGTGCTTAATTGCAAAAAATTGTGTATACCACAGCCTTCTCTCAAATTTGTCAACTGACCCACTTCAGTGAGCACAGCCAAAGTTGACATTTATCTTTTTTCATACTTGCTTTTCCTGCTTTGTATTCAAAAACTGTGTTTTGTTTACATTTGGCAACAGACACGACCTTGACAAAGAGAAGTGTTGTGTTGTTTCATACCTAGTCGTTCAGTGTGCATTTGCTTTCATTTCTTCAACTCATGCACAATAGCCACAAAGCACAAAGTAACACAAGCTCAACAGGTTCTTTTAAGATAAGTATTTTAACCATAGCAGCCTGTTTAGCCATGCAGGGTGTTCAGAGACAGTTTGAATTTGTTTATCTTGAGTTGTTTTACTTAGTTTATACTGTCCGTTGAAATGTCATATCGTTTGGTTGGCTCTATTTAATTTGTAATTCATACTCATAAAAACTTAGTTTTTAAACACCACAGAAAAAAGAAAAGTAGCTAGTAGCTAACTAGCTGACTAGTTTTGTTTTATTATCTGTTGTGCATTCAGTTGGTTCACGCTTATCTTTTTTCCGACTTTCAGTCAATTTTAACTTAACTTTAAAGGCATAAGGGTCCAAGAAGTGCTAATTTATTAGAAGGGCTACAAAGAGTTTTTTACAATACGGTTGACTTTCAAATCGTTTTTAAACAAATAACATTTGAATCATAAATAATTAACGGACAAATGATACCATTTTATCGGTCTTAATAGTGTTTTGGTATATATGATTAGTTTTGATTATTTTTCGATTTCTTTACTATGGTGCTGATTTCCTTTTGGATTATTTAGAAATGATAAGTTTCCAATTTCCCCGATTTACTGATTATAAACAAATCGAGAAAAACAAACAAATTTCACTAGCGAAAAAAGGAACTTTATTTGTTCTGCAACTCCTCTTATGTTGCTACAGCCAGGCCCTGAATAAGCTATAGGATGGATGAAGACATCTATACGTACAAGCAGATATTTGAATAGTTTTTCAAACTTCAAACTTGACATATATTTCAAGTCAAAATTGTTAACTACTAAATTGTTAATTGTAAAGATCAAAACACCACTAAACAAAAATACACCTTATCAAAATGTCTTGTGTATTGCTCTCTACCGTTTTAAGAAATCAGTGAAGCGGAGTTAAAAAACATGTTTTTATGAAAGTTTGATAGAGGAGAAAACAGTTATTTTCCATTAATTTTATTTTAAAAACTTCCAGGGAATGTTACTAGAGTTCCTCAGGTGTATCTCATGATAAGCACAATAAATTCAGTGATCAAACGCCTTCATAGCATTAGTATTTCTTGAGATATTGAAGATTAACGTTTTGATGATGTAACATACTGCCAGGGTAAATGGGACCAAAAAAATGCTGAATATTTTACGTTTCTAGCCTATCAGTATGGCACTTTACCCTGATCTGGGGTCTCACCCACTGATTGAGGTCACCCCTCGATCAAGGGTTGGTACTGCTATTGAATCCTCAATTGAGACGTCTAGATTGCTTTCAAACCACTCAATTGGCAGCATTTTCCTGATATCAGGCGTCGATTTTCTGATAACGGGCAACTTTTTCCGACATTGGGCTTTTTTGGTTTGCAATTGGGCATTCAAATACTCAAAAGAGCCCAATGATTTATATCCCACTTGATAAACCAATGAATTTTCAACAAATTTACTGTTTAACCAAGAATTTAACATAAAAAAAAATGAATAAGCGGATAATTTTGTTTGCTTGCGTAATCTTGTTAATAGAAATCCTTCCCTTATTAATTTTGTCCACGATATATAAGGTTTGGAATTTGGGATAAAAATCATGGTGCCCAAATGCATGCCAAAAAAACCTTAAAATTTCTTGGAAAAGCTACCTGGTTGTGAGGTTTAATAGCAGTTAATCGAACTTTCGTTTGAACGCGTGGATGATTATAGGGTTCAGGATGAAAATAGGGTCTATCGTTATCCAAGTATATTATAATCTTCTATTGTATTGGTTCTTCCATGTTCATATAAATAATTGATGAATTAGTGTTGCCAAATGTTGATCACGCACGCAAAACCCAATATGTCTTTGAACATAAAACTAAAGACCCCCGTCGAAACGAAACTTAAAATTACACTCAATAAGATTTCCTGTTTCTTTGTTACATCTTTCATTCTTTCTGATTCTTCCTATT
>JAYRBV010085555.1:0-15644 GCA_036023255.1 Mitrocomella polydiademata
ACTATATTCCTGCAAAGTTTCATAATTATAGCACTTGTAGAACAGATTTTATTGGGCGCGGGCCTACTAGGCCCCCCCAGTACTGCCGAAGTCAAAATAGCCCAGTACAGGTAGGGTTAAGCAGGTTCATTATCCACAGTATACTTGACTGATGAGGCAAATAAAGTCGCCAAAACTCGTGTTTCTGTACCCTGTTGAACTCTTATACTCAGAAAAAAGTACTAAAGGCGGAGCTTATAGACTTTCCAGGCGCTTAAACTTTTTGTAAGAATTATGTTGAGTGCGCCAATGATTGTTACACTTTGGTAATTTTGTCTACTCCCATTGAAAGATGTATAGTTATTTCTTTCTAAACATCGCTGATCGCATTTAATCGAATCTTACATCATTTAACCACGTTCAAGAATCGTGGATTCCCTTGTATTTGCTTTTCGAATGCATCACCAAGCGCCTTTAATCTTATCTTGCCATCGCTTTTCGATCACGCTCAAAAATCGTGGGTTTTATTACGTTTCTACATCAAAATTAGAAATGCTGTTTTGAGGGGTCTTTGAGCAATCTAATAACACTCATAAAGCTTGAGCTTCTTTATTTTTGCTTTTGAATGCATCGCCAATGGCATTTAATCTTACCATTGATAAGGAGGGCTTGCTATAGTAGCGTGGGTATCTTGAATGTAGCTTTATCCCCATGGAAACAAGATCTATTTTTCACGAGTTACCATAATGCCCCCACACTCTGCACGTACTAACCACTCCATATTGGCTTATTTAGAACATTGTCTCTATGCCGAAGAGTGCCGATTGACAACAAAAAGGTAATCATACAAACCATTAAAAAGACTCTCCATCTGGTGTGAGTGACTACGCGTGACTATGTTGTAAATACACTGCTACACTATAAAACGCTTTATTGAGCTTTTGCAGGGTCCGATAGAAAAACAATTTGTTGCACACGCAGCAATTTGAAATGGTATACATCTTTAACAGCAAGGATACTGTCAGTTCCTCTATACACCATTTGATATTTTTGAAAATGACAAAGTAAAGTACAAAAAATATGACCACAAGAATAAGTTCACCTAAAAACTAGTTTTCCCGAAACCTAAGAAAGATGACTCATTGTGTAGTTTCTCTAGACCATTCTAGATATATTTTTATCACAGGAATCTCGATCCTTTATGTCCAGCTCCTATATACTCCTTTGACAATCAAGATGATTGGTAATTACCGGTTACCATGGCAATGAGTAATCCATGAATTCTTCATGTATTTATCGAGGCAAGAGAATACATATACTTAATTAGATAGCTAAGTAATAATAATTGATAATGAAACCTCCTGTTTCCCTAATTGTTTGAGTTTCTCTGTACATCAAATAAATAAAGGGGTCGAGATTGAATGAAAACGGCAAAAACCTTTTCCCCCTTCGTTTTGAGAGACAAAAATGTTGTAAATGACATAGATCTACATACTTTCGTAACTTAATTTTGTTAAATTTGAAATACTAAAACAACATCGTTTTATATAGGATTAACAAATTATATATGGAACTGGTGTCAATATATAACTTTTCAGTAATTATGTACATAAAACACTGATAACAATGACAATGATACACTTTTGCCACGAAAGATTCTGTAATTATGAATGTTACACTATAAACCTGGTCCAGTTGCCCTTTTAGCTATGCACTATTACCTTTTATTATGCATCGGAGAAATGTATTTTATATTTTTATTTAAAAGCTCATTATATATGTCATCACCGTTGATTGTTTTTAAAGGGGGAGTATGTAACGTCATTAACCAAAAGGTCTGGATCGGGTTAAGTCTAACATTTTGACGTCCATTTCTAATGTTGAAAGTGAAAATCGAAAGATCTATAGAGCATAAAAAAATAAAAAAGATAAACAAGACAATTGGGCTGTGGACAGGGGAAAGAGAATTTTTCAGTTTGAAAGTTATTTTCTTCTTTAACTCTAATCATTGCAACTCCTATTCCCATCAAAAAATCAATAATGAAAAAGTTCTTTTAGTAAAAGTCCACAATTTTCTTTTCGAAAGTAGAGAGAGAGAGAGAGACGAGACGGGAAGAAACCGATTATCAAATTTACCAATGAGGGCTTGTTTTTTGTTTTGTTGCTGGTATCATCATAATTCAATGCGTGTGTGTGTGTATATATGTATTTGTGGGGCTTAGTTTTCCCATGGGGACACTAGCTTGAGAGCATTTCATACCCATCCTACGCAAAAGCTACCCCCATGAGATCACCAGGGGCAACTTTATTATTAAGGAAATTAAATATATACCAGCACTACAATGAAAAGCGTAAAGAACTGTTTTATGGGGTATTGTTTACTGTTACGTCGGCTGGTTTCCATTGAGCCATTGCGATTCTTTCGGTTTTATTCACATAAGTTTTATGTAAATACAAAATCTTAGGTTTTTAGAGCATCCTATAAATGATATCAACTTTTCACTAGCATTAGGGCGAGAGAACTAACTCTATAATTCATGTCATTCGTCATTTAAGAATGTTTATTCAAATTTTGTAGACTTAGAAAATGTATTATAGTATATAAGTCTATAAACAGGGTTTATCTACAGTATTTATTAATCAAGACATTGTCAGAAGGAAAACATTACAAGTGTTTTTTGGCTCCTATTTGGGATTACGAGGATTTACAGATGACCAGGACACTAAAACAATGTCTTATTTCAAACTGCTTTAGGCATATGAATGGTATTCCTCAAGTTAGCAATAATAAACTGCTGCAAGATCCTAGACAATAGCAACCTCTATTCGCACTCTATATGGAAAAATTACTGGTCTTCAAGAATGATCTAAAGCCATAACGGTGGTGCAAGGCGATGATTTATTTACTTGATCATGAAACTCTCCAACAACCTGTATATATCTTTTTCATGAAACTATATCATTAGTGTAATTACCTCAAATGAGAACCATGTTTTGATTAACTCTATTGTCTTAAAGTAAACAATACAAATCAGCGAGATAGGAATAAAAAAAGGATGAGTAAGTTAGCTCTCCAAACCTACGCAATATGCCTTCTTGACGTACATCTCACGTTTACGTCTTCTGTATACGTTTAAAAAGCATTCAGCAAATGTTATCCAATAAGAAAGAAGTGCTATTCAAAAGTATGATAATATAATCTTAAAGAATGATTAAATCCATTTTAATTGCACAGGCATTCCCCGAACAATGGGTGCATTAATGTCTAATAGAATAGCTATGGCTTAATTTGACTTTTGTTTTTGATGAAAGAAAGAAATTTTCGACTTTATCTACAGAGTGACTCATCCTGGTTCGAGAAGGGGAGACGGGAATTTAGTTTTTTTTCTATCGCACTGAAAGCCGAAAGCCAGCTACTGACTAAGACCTGTTTTTTTTTGGGTTGTTCGAATCACATTTACTCCTCTCGACGCATCCAGGTATGATATTATTTCTACATTTGTCTTACTTTTATTATTTCCTTTCTGTAGAAGAAAAGGGCTCTTATTTACCGTACGAAATGGTTAGATGAGGGTAAGATGTACTGCTTTTAAAACTCATCAAATTCTTCAATCTATAATAAATATACTTCAAAGGGCTAATTTGACAGAATTTGGTACTGAGAACATGTTAACAAATTTTCTGAATTGATCTCTTGTGGTGAACATATTCAATAACTTGGAGAAAAAAAAAAGATTTCTGGTTTGAACTATTAAATTTATTTGGTTAAAGTTAAATAACTTTTTATTCTGTTTTCAAAAAACATTGCGAAACGTGTTGTTGTTTAAAAGAAAACTTGTAAAAGGCATTATGATATTGTTAGTTAGTTTTAACTTAGTTTTGGCTAGACTTATCAAACTGTCAGGCCTTGGTGGTGGTTTGATGAACACATAGATTGTTCTACCGATCTTATTTCATTGATCAACAACATGCCGATGTAACCGTAATTTGATTACACTTTGTAGGCCTAAAATCTCACATTCACCGAACAGAAAAGAGTAATGTTTACTTTCTATTGTATTTGTTTTTAGGATGATACATACAAAGGTCTTCCTAGCCTTTGCGGCTCTGGTGAGCATAGTCAATGCTGGTACAATTGGCTTCTATAGCACACCTTGTAAGTAGAGTAAAGAACTGCATATATATATTATTCAATTACGCTGTTTTCATGTCCACTTTACGAATATGTAAGCCTGGTACCTTGTGTTTAACCAATTAACCTATCTTTCTTACCGTAAACTTATCCATATTAACATCAGTGATTTACTTCTGTAAAATCTTTTTTTGTGTTGTGACATAGTTTTTAGTATTTCCCTATAAAGAATGAATAATTTATGCGCAAAAAAAAAAAAGCAATATAATTCTGTATCGTCATTAAATTTTCACTCTGACCTGTGTGACAGTTATTGGTTTTTTTGTCAATACTTCAAAAAATTTCATTTTATTCTTGAGACTTCCTAAGGCTTAAGTGGTGGATGCTCTGTTAATGTTCAGCAGTCGAGCCCATAAAACTGTTGTTTTAACGAACAAACATTGATAATAAAGACTAGGGGTTTTAAAATTATCAGCATGTTTCAGTAAACAAGGTACACAACCTTAAAATAACTAAGCAGTTCTATGTGCAGGTCCACATCTGTCTAAGATTACGTTGCCCATGGCTTTGACAAAATAAATGAATAAATGCATAATTAATAATAATTAATAAAATTAATTAATTTTCCTAATATAGCAATCAAATTTGGTGTTCCTGCTACCTCTGCTTGGGATATCTGTCCATATGGCGAGACTGTACCATCATATTCATTCTGGTACAAAGCAAATGACGGTGCTACTGGTATAAGATTGCAATGTAGTGTTAATACAGAAATCAAAATAACCAGTAAGGCAGAAAAAAACATGCCTAGAACCCAAGAAACACCCACTTCTGCATGCTCCGGTGGTTTTGATGGCGCACAAGTGTATACAATAGTTGTAAGTGAAATTTTGCTCATTTAGATTATATCATCATCTCAATTTTAAACGCATGATAACACGAATGGGAGATTGATAATACGAATATTGAAGATGGCGCATTTAGAGTCGAGTAGTTGTGCAGAGGCGCGGTACTATAAATCTCGATTTGTGATTTTTAAAGCTTCAAGCATTAATAAATTTAGAATGCACGATTTTTTTAGGGTAGCGGGATCACTACAATAAATATGTGGTGTGGTGATTCAAGCGTCTTAACGAAGTTACCTGCTGGTGCAAATGAGCTCTCTGGTCAAATCGAAGGTGCTGCTCAAAATTGTTCTGTCGGTCACAAAATCTGTGGTGTTAGAACTGAAGTAGACGCATCTGTTGGGTTGACTGGTCTGGAATTTCTCTGCTGTAAGTAATATTGTTTAAGCGACGGAACTTTAGGGAAAAGTAAATTTTCAAAGATTCATATACATGCTTTCGGTATAAAATTTAGTACAGTATTATTGTCGCCCAATGCTTTCAAGGGTTTGTGTGGAAAGTGTTGTCTTTAGATTCTTATAAATTTTGGCGGAAAACAAGTTTCAAGACGTGTGAAATTTCTGCTTTTTGGGAGGTTAGGCACGTGCAAAAATCTGATACTTAATCTTGATCAACACGTCATTCAACTCAAAAAAGAAAAGTCACCAAGATTGAGTTAGATAAACACAACCATAAATGTTTCTTTTGAATTTAAATAATTTGTTATAAATCTCATTTTTTTTGGTTTCAGGTGCAACCGCTGAGACAACTGACGGTGGTAAGTATTTCATCATACTAAAAGTGAGAATCTGCTACACGAAACCTATCAAACAAACGTGATATTTATTTACAGTCAGATCTTCAAGCACGACACGCAAAATCCAAGTTTGACAGTCTTGTATTATCGCCAAACAAGTCAAGCTGATGCGTGGAATGAAAGCATTATTAATTTTAATTAATTTAGAAGAGAATTATACTAAAATAAGGCACAAAGTTTCCTTTCGTATACTTTTGTGGAAAAATACAATTCGTACGAGTCACAGTTCTGCAAGATACAATCTCGTACTCGACTGGTAAGGCACGATGAGGCTCACAGTTAAGAAAAAGAGGCTATTTGGACAGGAAGAGTTTCTTTAAATGTAGGGTTAAAAGGCTAGTCTTGAACTACATACATATATTTGTTTTAATAATAGATATTCAAAATGTGTGTGATTTTGGGACGGACTTGTGCGGTTGGACCAATTCAAGCAAATTTGCTACTAAAAAATATAATCAAACATATGCGCTAGTACCTGATGGTAACTACTTGGACACATTTCATAGAACGAACGTTCCAGCCAATCAGGAATCTTTTGCAACAGGACCTGCAGTAGGTAGGCACTTAATTATTTAGGAAAGAAATATTTTATCCTAGTACAAGTATTCATTTAGGAGAAATTCCCCGTGAAAAATTAATGGAGAATAAGCTAAATGAATCTCCGCGAAATGATGATATTTTTCCCCACAAAAACTTCTCCCGTTAAAGTATTCCAATTAATTTTCTCTATTTTTTTCAAAATCTGAGTTATCCTTATCCTAGTCAGGTCGCTAGTGGGCAAAATTTTGGATTTCAAAACATTTTCAGGGGACCAATTTTAAACCATGGAATATTGTTTTCTACATATCTCTTACTATAATTTCACTTCTTGGCCACCCTGAATTTAGCAGTGGGACCATTCAAGGGCAACTTTAGGTACTGATGACGTCACAATAGAAGCAAAAAAATTTTGATCAAGAAAAATATTTTTATTTAACTCATTAGAAAGAGGATAAAAAACTGGATTATGGCACATAGTATCTACGTCATAAACCCAGTTGAATAACGTAAACAATTTTGCACTGACGTCATCAGAATTTCGATGACGTCATCAAAAAGGTCACTTTTAGTAAAAAAACCTGTAATTTTAAAAGTTAAATAACTTTTGATTGAATTAAGATATACTACTTCTGTTTTGATATTCTGAAAGATAAATGGTTGTTTTTTTAACTTGGTTTTTTTATTAATAATGAAAATTTGGCACCTAAATGGCGCGCCAAAAAGAGAAAAAATTCAAAAAATGACATTACGTCATAAATCATGACGTCATCAAATTTAAAAAATAAATTTATTATTTTCTAAAATTTTTCAATAATACCTATAACTGGTAAAAGTATGAAAACAATCCTATTTGTGGTTCAAAAGTTATTACAACTTGAATATTTAGTTTTTTTAGCAAATTTCTAAGTAGTTTTGACAAATGACCTATAATTTTTGAAGTACACACTGTATAGCCATGAAAATTTGTCAGAAGGTGTTCTATATGTTTTTAGGAAAAGTCACAAAGTTTTAGGTTCGTACAAAAATTTTTCCGGAAGTTATTAACAAAAAAGTCGATATATGGTGGAATCCACCCCCCCCGGTAGAAATAGGGTTAAGCACTTGAAAAGTTATGATTATAAAGTATAAATATTTTATGCCCATATATGGTAATTTGATGACGTCATAAATTTTAAAACGACTATAACTTGAGAAACAGAATTTTAACCCCATGGTCATAATATTTTTTTTGTTCAGTTTTTGATTATTTTTCATATGAAATAAAAAAAAATCGTTTGTATTGTGACGTCATCAATACCTTATTTGGTCCTGGACGACTATTTTGCTAATTTCAAATTGGCGACCTAGCGACCTGACTGACTTTTCGTCCTTGTACCCAGACATAACATAAAGCAGTGCAAGAACATTCTAAACTCGTTTTTTCTTTTCTATAGGTACTCCAGGTTACTGGGTATCGTACGAGTCCGCCGTAGATGGTCCCTTTAGCGTTGAGGAAAAAAACATAGCATTCATAAGAAGATTCAACAGTCCTACATATGATGCGGCAATATGGCGTGACGTTCGTTTTCAATTTGAGTTCATGGCATACGGTAGAGGTCTTGGTAAACTATGTGAGTATGAATCAGAGGTCTAACCCGTCCTATTTTTTATCAAATTTAGTCTGGATGAGTAAAATGATAGGACGGGTACCCTGTACCAAAGTCAGCGAAAAACTCATGGAATTAATTTTGTTTAAACCTCTTTTTTTCACAAAAAAGCATTCTGTAAATACAATGAGATAGAGTTTCAACTTTCGTAGTTTATCTATTACCAAAATGCTACTATTGCATTGTAGTAGAGAGTAAAGAATTATTACTGATAATTATCGGCTCTTTTATGTTTAGGAATTTATTTCCCATAAGAATAATAAAAACATTTCTTATTGTACAAGTATAAATTAAACAAATGTTTATCCTATATAATATAACAGTATATACAGATAAAGATTATAAACGTTTGTGCTTGCTCGAGAATTTTTTAACGCAGAGAGAGGAGAGAGAGAAAGAAGACTTGCAGAAAAAAAAATATGTGTGCACAGGCTAAATGTTATGAAGTTTAGCCTGTGCGCAACGAAGCACTACGAAGAAAAAAAAACAGACAAACAAACGGCAATTTCAACACTCAGCTGACTAAAGACGCTGACTAATGAAAAAATTCACAATCCGTATGATAAAACTTAAAACTGAAAAGATGCTACAATTATACGCATGGGAATACATTCGTGTTATAAATCAAAAGTTTGATAATGCGGCCATTAGCGTTGATGAACCGCGGTTTCAATTTTTTATTTATTGTTCATTAGTTAGTGCTAACTACTCCTTATATATTTTTTCTACTTAGATCTTCAAGTACGAGACACATCCGATGCTATTTTCCAGGAACAGATGCTCTTCGATTCATCTCGAAGTCCGGGAGAAACATATCAATCATCAGATCAGATCTGGCATACACTATCCTTTGGCTTGTATGTTAATGGGACTAGTTTCTCGGTAACAATAATAATTATAAACATTAATGGCTAGTAGTGAAACGTTAAAATTAGGGAGAAATCTGAAAAAAAAGTCTTGTAGATAGGAAAGTTATAATAAATGATGATCTTTCGGCTTTGAAAACACAAATACCCAACAACAAGAGAGAAATTTCATGACACAACAAAAATATTACAACTCAATAAAATATAAATATAGACTTAATCAAAAGCAACTTTCCCTCACGAAGAGCTAGAGAGTGTACATAAGTGAAAATATGATAATTATATATTTTCATTGCATCTAATAAATTGCGTTGATCAAATATATACTCTAGTACACATTGGTTCTGTAAATAGTTAGGAAAACACTTTATTGTGTTCATTTAAGACCCTAAACAACAAACATCTTCTTAAAATTTGAGATAAAGAAATACCATACTTTCTTAATTCTTCTTCTAGCTTTCGTTTGAAGTAAGGGATGGTAAAGCTGGACAGAGCGGTGAATTTGCTTTTGACAATTTCACAATGATCAACAAAAGTGAGTATTAAATCCTGAGCATTTATTTCTTACTAACTGGTAAACCAGCGTTGCAAAGACGCTGAAGTAGAGACACTGCTTACGCCCGTCGAAAGATTTTGGAGAAAGAAAATTACAAAAAAAAAAAAATTCACACGAATTATTCTCTATCATGAAAGATAAGTTAATTATATTACATCATATTTTTATTTTTACTTCTACTTAGACTCTGGTAACTGTAACGTAACTTAACTGTAACTACCAGGGTCGTTAGTATAAGTTCGACAATATTAGGGGGCGTGAGGGTCAATAATTTAGGTAGTGGGATAAATGTCGCCCATCCTGGTTTTTATATATGTGCTATCGGACTGAAACTTTCTGAGTATTATCAAAATTCCATTTGGCATCTTCTTGCAAAGTTTCAGTGTCTCAACTATTGGCAATAGCTCAAACCCACCTTTAAATTTACATAGAAATCTCTGTATAAAAGTGAAAAACTAAATTATGTATAACTTTTGATCTAATAAGCTATTACCTTGAATATTTTACAGTATCTTATATTTATAATATCTATTTTTAACAATTAAAATGAGGCCGTCAATATTATGTGACGTCATAGCTTAGTCAAATTTTGCCCAACATTGCTATTTGAAACAGTATGATATGTAACTCTTAGGAATGCATTTTTTACAAAAAATAGCGATTTTTTAGCTTTTTTGATGACGTTAAATAAAAAATGGGACTCCCTTTCTTTCTCTTCCTCCACCAATAGACTCTGGTACTTGTAACAACACTGGATGCCACGAAAATGCTACTTGTACTGATGATTTATCACTCGCCACCGGATTCACTTGCAAATGTTTTTATGGTTTCACTGGTGACGGAATGAACTCTACCGGATCAACAGGATGTACCGGTACGTATAACAAACACATTGATCATTTGGGCTTCGGTATAAATAACTTTCCAACAACAACTATTCCAGATAATCAGAATTCCAGA
This sequence comes from Mitrocomella polydiademata, assembly GCA_036023255.1. Lineage (NCBI taxonomy): Eukaryota > Metazoa > Cnidaria > Hydrozoa > Leptothecata > Mitrocomidae > Mitrocomella > Mitrocomella polydiademata. The sequence continues at coordinate 10,381 of JAYRBV010085555.1, forward strand.
GAGTTTTAGATTGAAAAAATCTTTGAAAACTCTTAAGTGGAGAGGGGATAAAATTCATTGAAAAAGGGTGATATTCCAAGGCGATTGATGCCTTTTTTACGACGTTTTCAAAATATTTTGATTGGAATTCGAAAGAGTAGGTGTCTGGCTGGAGAATATACATCCTTCCGGAAAGGGCTGGTAGAATATTTTCCTGGAAAGGTCAATTGATATAAAATTATGTATGGATCTTTTAAACTTCAAAAAATCTTTCAAGACTAAACAATTAGTTTTGGTGATTTTCTTATAAAACTTCAACACCTTAGTAATCGAAAAAAAAGTTAGGTGGGGAAAGGAGGAGGGGTTACTCCAACCATCGCCACCCCACCCCACCCCATCACCGCGATAATTTTAATTGATAAATTATCCTATTTTTTTTGAATTTCAGAAATCAACCAATGTCAAGACATTCCTAACTTGTGCAACACCACTGATACAATCAACCTGTGCCATCAATTGAGCCCTGGTAACTACACATGTGCATGCGATGATACTGGATACGAGGCTGATGCCAACTCGACGGCTTGTCTCGGTAAGCGATGCTACGGGAATATTCACGAATCCTCGTTGTTTTTGAAGAGTTTCTTTCTATTGATATCAAATAAAATAAACAGTCTTCAATTTATCGTTTTTGAAAGTTTTGCCATTTGTTGTTAATGACTTGGCTCACTACTATGACATGCTCAGTGACCGGAGTTAGACATAGCCAGGCATCTACTGAGGAGTATATATTCGACAATTGAAAAATCACAGTCACTAAGAAGACATCTGATGTGTTCGACATATCATGTGTTTGTTAGCTTCCTCGAATAACCTTTAACATTAGATTCTGCTTACGGCCACTTAAGGTCAAAGATTGAAGAAGAAGAAATTGCTCAATGTTCTAACTTTTAGGTCGCGTAATATTATTTTCTTTATTTTAATATTCCTTTCTTCTTTTTTTTAGATATTGATGAATGTACCGCGAACGGCGCTGATTGGTGCGGTATGAATGCTACATGTACAAACACCCCTGGCAACTATTCGTGCGCTTGTGATGCAGGATTTACTGATGCCAATTCAACTAGCAACGAAGGAAACCCGCAGAGGAATTTGACTTGTGATGGTATATTTCCATTCCATTTTTTCTTATAGTGGATAAATTACTCAAACACTTACAGTATGTAGAGGAAGGTTTTCACCATGGTGTTTATAATTCAAATTTCAACCAGATTCAACTGCAAAGGTGTAAAAGAATAATTATTGACTCGTGAATACAAATGTTTAAATACTGTACAATTTGAAACATCGTATACAAAAGAAGTCGTGAAATACTTAAAACTTTCATTACTGGAGTTTTTTAAATGACTTATCCTTTGCAAGCTTTTGGACAGCTTGATATCTTATTATTGAAATGATGTTTACGCGGTTTGAGACAAGAGAATACACGAAATAAGTTATTACTGAATTAATGTATTCAGAAATAATGAACTCATTTTTTTTTTTTTTTACAGCTAACGGTGGCTGGACAGCCTGGTCAGTAGCCGGCAGTGACTGCAGTGTCACATGCGGTGGAGGAGTGTACAATTCCACTAGGAATTGTACCAACCCAGAAAAAGTGGGAGTTGGTTTAGATTGTGAGGGTCCCTCGTATAATGAAACAGCTAGATGTAACGAAGGCCTTTGCCCTACCTGTAAGTATGAAAGTTCTTGTAAGTGTATCCACTAATGTCAATTTATTTGTCCACCATCTTCACTTTAAGCTGTATAATAGAGGTTTATTCGAAAATGAAGGAAACTAGTAATTTTGAGTTTCTTTTTTATATATAACAGTTTCAAGGGTTTTAGATTTGCAAAGAAAGCCGATTTTTTCATGAAATATGCGATGAGTTTCTAAATAAAAAATCGTTAGATGAGTAGCTATTTATAATGATTTGATTTATGTTTTAGCGTGTCCCGTTTGGAAAAATTGCTCTGCATGTGGAAACTACACAGATTTTGCAGAAAATGGTCCTTTGAATATGACATTGACATACTTCTCTGGTCTTTCTGCTAACGATTTGACATTTGCCATGACTAAACTGTCACAGTGGAATCAAACAGTCGTGGATGAAGTCTGCCAAAGTATGTATACACAATTTAAGCGTGTTCATTGCATCGACACTTTACAACGTGCCCTACCTACCAACACATCAACGTGTGAAGTGGAGAATTTATTTGTGTCAACCAGTTTAGTCAAATCAACACTTTTATCGAATCATTGGACACTTTGGCAATACCGTTGTTTGTTTTTTTTAACTTTCCGGGTGAACACACTAAAAGTGTCACGTGGAAGCGTATATTCCTGTCTGTACAGTATTAAGTTTGAAAATTCCCTTAACATCTAGCATACTGCAAAAAGAGTATTCCCGACAGATTGAAATTAATAAAACTGACTTTTCTTATTTTGGATCAAAAGTTTCGTTTAATGTTAATGTGGAACTCACTAATCAAGCCAAATGAGAAGGAGGATGAATGTTTTTTCAATAATTTGTGATATTTTACTTATGAAACTACATGTTTCACTACTTTTTTGCATATACTGTTGAGCTGTTTTCGTTGACATTATATATGAACAAATGTCTGCTCTTTTTTTAGACGCGTACTGCGATGTTGCCGCGTTGAACACTTCCATCACTGCCATCACTGCTGACAGCACCACCGTTAATACACTGTCCACATCTGTCACGGCCGCCAAGCTGATGATGAGAGACATTCTGGACTGCAACAAAGACACCGTATCAGGACATAACCTCTGGTTGTGGAATATTTTTGATAAACTTTGCGAGTACGAAGCCTTCCTACCGCACATATACGAAGACCTGAGCATTAAAACTGGAATGCTGACCGCAGAACGTGACCGATGCGCCGGCAGAAGTAAGCTCTATTTTCTTGTTTCATAGTTTGAAAATGAATTGATTTGCACCTAATCTTCCTGTAGGTCACTTGTTTATGCAACTGCCCATAATATTGTTAGATTTCTTTTTTCCATTTAAAATTATGAATATTTTTTCATTCAACAAAATCCTCACTTTTCTATTTCCAGGCAACGTCCGATCACTTTTGGAATTGATGTACAGAAAATGGTAGATTGTGTATCGATTAGTAAAAATAGAATAACATGACGACTTCAAGTGACTATATACTGACTATTACTTAATTATAAATTACATCTTTTACCTGGGATGGAAATGTCATGTAAATAGTCTGGCTACCTCTGATGATGTGTGGGCCTCTCTTGCAAGATACAGAAGAGACGAGAAGAACTATATTTTTCAAATTAGAATGTAACATGTATTCATATCAATCTTGTCCTCCACAAAAAATATTATATGCAAAAAATAGCAATGCAATGGAATCTAAGCAACCAATTTAAGAAATTGGTACGCAACAGATAATGTGAATATTATTTGTATGCATGTAAATTCTTTCGTTCTTCTTCAAAATTAGACTTTGATAAATCTACATGCATTAAGTTTTCTCGTTGAAAAAGAAATCTCTTTTTCCTTTTTTCTTTTTTTTTTCGTTATGGTGTTTATTTGTACGTATTTATTATAAATATATCTTTCATTATTGTCCATTGCTTTTATATTGAAATAATTTCTTTCCAAAATTATGTGTCTTTTCTTTTTAAATCCAATAACTAAATTGACCTGTGGTCGACGGGTTAAGACGCTAGGCTCGTAACCTTCTGGTCGGGAGTTCGGGTCCGCCACCGGTCACAGTGATAAGGATGACTTCTCATCGTTAATTTCCATAGGTGCCGTTGTAGGTGTTTCGCAACCTAGGCAGGACTCTCATTGATAACAGTCTACTTAATACTGACTGAAGAGGCTATCCTGAATAAAAATCCGTAATAGTAATAATAATAAGACCTGTACTGGTACTTAAATATTATGTCAAGAATTTTCAGGGTTCAGACTAAGAATAAAAAATAGATTTAAACCACTTTATATTGGCGTATATATTTTTTTGAATATTCCTAAAATCTGTAGTTCTATTTATTTTGCGGGAGGGTCCTTTGATTTTCAATCTCTCCGGCTGTGTGGTAGGTAAAAAACGTTTCGAGATTCAATAGACCTTATCGAAGTTTTTTAATCAAAGTGCATGCTGGTTTGTATCGGAGATAGTGACGTCATGCTTATTCTCAAATGACTTTACATTTATTACTTATGGGAGATGACTCTATCAATAAGTAGAACAAAGCGTGATTCCAATGAGTATCGTTAGATTTTAATTTGCCCCCGATTCAATACCGACATACATTGCAAAATAAAAAACTTCGATAAGGTCTATTGAGGCGAAATTCCCTGGTTGATATATCCTGTTATTGTTCCATATTTAACAATTATACAATTTTGATGTTCAGGTATACGTGATACTACCTTTATTGGCAATAGAAGGAAAAACAAAAACAAGGAAAATCCAATTTGCGGATTATATATATCACCGGATGTTTATTATCAAGAATTATAACTAATGATTATTATTACCTACAGCAAAGACGATATTGACCGACCAATTCAATGCATTTTAGACCTGGTAGTGTAAAATTACAATCTCTAATTTTCAAATTTGTTTGACTCTTAATAAAGTCAGATAAGAGCGAACCAAGTAAAACTAATTTACGGGGAAAACAATTTGCATTTATAAATTTAATCCCATACTTTATAACAAAATTATGTAGGATGACGCACTAAAACCAGGAATCGATTTTATGAAATGCCCTGTAGAGCTTCAAGATTTTCTTTCTTTAAATTTTTAGAGAACTAAGTTATAAAAGTTCAATGTCTAAGGCAAAGATTGTTGTATAGTTATTTTGCTGATGAACAGAAGGTTACATTTTTGGCATAAAATTTGAAAAATTGACATCAAAATTTAAAATCAACACCACTTCTATGGTGTGACATAAAATTTGAAAGGGTATTTTTACTGGAATTAGTTGAATTTGCCGTTTAGGATATCTGAAAAACAAATTGTGTATCAAAGATTTGTTGATTTTGTTAGGACAGTCAAAACAAGAACACTGCGCATCAAAAAGGGTAGAAAAAATTTGAATATCGGAGACAAGGGTAAACAGTTTCCTATGTGCTTGCAACGAAACCCTGTTCTGTTGTTAATTCATGCGACACAACAACAACAACAACAACAACAACAACAACAACAACAACAACAAAATTGTTCCAAGCGCATCAAAAAAGTTGCCT
>JAYRBV010085666.1:3353-15643 GCA_036023255.1 Mitrocomella polydiademata
CACAAGATACGCGTTTACATTTTCTATCAATTCTTCATCTTCAGTTGTTTGCAAACCGTACAGACGATTCCCAATATATGAATCGTCATTTCTTCTAAATATAGCGTAGGAGAAATGCTTAGTTGTTGCATCGGCATCATAATGTTCCACTGCAACGTATTCACCAATTTCAAATGATGAAAAATCAGATCTCAAAAGGACGTGGAGCTCAAGCGGTACTGGTTCTCCTGGTGCTGCTCCTGTTGTATTGAGGGTTGTCGAGGAATCACGTTTAATGTGACTGTCGTCTAGAATTTCAGATATCTTGGACAAATCTTCTGACAACAACAATGGTAAAGACAAAATTGTTTCCTTCTCGTTCAATTGATTACCCAACACCATAAGCAATTCTTTGGCTACCTCAGAATATAGTCTTGGACTAACGATAGAAGTTAAACCAAAGAAAATTCTCAAGCGATTGTCTTCTATTTTAAAGAGTAAAGATTTGTTAGTTTGACTAGCTGGAATTACTTGTCCTTTGAAAAGCAGATGTGTTTTGATTTGCTGTTTGACAAACACCTTGACGTTAAGTAGATATTCGTCGACCATACTGGAATCCAGATCTTCGTGATAGTATAATCGTTTGATATTTTCAACAAAACATTGGTTTTTGATACGCCTCTTAATCTTAATGCTGACATGTGAATCATCGACGTCAATCTCATCCTGTGTCAAACATTCTTCTGTCATAACTTCTTCGATACATTCAGTCAAAACATTTGGTTTATGTCTTGCTGGTAGGTACTTCATCAAAGTTTTGTTGACCAGATTATTTGGATCTAGACACTCGTCGTAACGGTACATCAATAAAGGAACCTCAAAACCTTCTAGTCTTCTTTCCAAACGAAAATCATCCACGTGAAAGCATTCTGTCGATACTTTCATGAAAATTCTTCTACTTTGTTGCGTGATAGTTGGCAAGTAGAGATTTTTATAAGAACAAGCGTTTTTACCTCTAGTACTTTCCAATACACTACTCAGGTAACATACTGCCTTTGTCGCACAATCTTCCTCGTTTAGATTCATTCCATTTTCTCTTGAGATTAAGTAGATTTGTTCTAATACATCCCAAAGATGTTCAGCGTTGACTCTTTCGCAACATCCTAGATTTTCGAAAGTGCGAAAGTGTTGACCAAAATTTATATTTGCCTGGTTCAAATAAGGTACAATGGCATTCTCTGACGAGAGAATCGCACGCCTTGGTATCTCCAGTCCTTTTCCATCGTTTACAATAATGCAGCTAAGACCTTTTAGCCGACCTTTCAACCAAGATCGCCTCCTTATGAAAATATAAATTTCTTTCATCACCTGCGAATAACAGTGTTGCAGAAACTTGCCTTGAATTTCCATGTACGTATCTGTTACAGATTTCAATTTGCTTTTTGCGTTATACAGTATGTTTTCAACGTTTTTATAAACAGCATCATCTATATTGGAGGACTCAGTTAAAATACCAAGACGCTTGGCAGTTTTTTCATCCATGTATCTTACAGTTTTTTCATCCATGTCTCTTACGCTGTAACTTGGCAAGATATATTTTGTTGACCACACAAGACTTTCCATTGATACGCCATAACCGGTGATCTTTTTATCATCTTTTATTGATCCTTGGTAGCAAATTCTATCCACAGTTGAATTTAAACTATCAAATAGTTTCGAATGTTGTTCTTCTGTGTCTGATGGGAAAATAAATTTGATTGTTGAAATGGCATCCAAAAGTGAAGAGTTTTCGAAGAGTTCATTTGAAGATAGTAGCTCTTTACAAAGTAACTCAGAAACATACATCATAGTTTCTTTTTTTTTTGTATTTGCCACAGCTTCTGAAAACTGAATGAATAACTTTGCAGTCAGTTCATCTACAAGGCCAAGATCTTTTAAAAACTTTAGCCAACCCTCGCTACAAAAATGTTTCGCGGGGAACATTTCTTTTGGTAACATGATTTGAAAAATCTCATTTTCTGGATCAAACATTTCAAAACACAGCTGTCTCGTACCATTTCTAGATGGAAATATTTTGGTTTCCCTTAAGATGTTCATCAGTTCAACAAGGTCCTCATTCTCACATTCGATCTCTTGAATCTTTTGATGAAGAAACTTGATATGTAAAATAACGTCTTCATTACATACTTCATCAATTGATGGGAGAAAATATAGTCTGTAGAACTGTATCCATGTTAAACAGGAAAATTTCAGTGAGATGTACAAATCCAGGAAATTTGATTGATTCTTTAAAAATATTAAGGGCTTGTGCTTACCATGTAAAAAACTAATTCCATTCTCAGGAATATTGGGAGGTAGCATGATGGCACTTTCAGGTACATGTGTTAACTTGCCATCGAATCTCTCAAACAAATGCAGTTCTTTTAGTTTCTTGTTTTCTGACTCTCCAATTACTTTACAATTCATATCAAAGTGCTTCAATAATTGTTTTGCTTCAGAGGACTCAAAAGCAAAAGATGTGTGAGCTTGAGCCAATATCAAAGCATCAATTAGTTCTTTAGGGCAATCTGATTTACCAAATATCAAAGGTAATTTTTCTTTCTGATAGACATCTTTACTAGGCTGGTATATTCCAAATCTCCTGAGTAGATCGTTCAAGTACTTTGTTGATTCACAAAGAAATACAGCACACTTCCGTTTAAATACTGGCAGTAGATAGTTTTCTCCGTGTTTTTCAACCAACAAAAGAGACCAATCGTTGATTTTGGTCAAGTCTGCCATTTTTGTAGGTACTGTTTCTGGTTTTGAGATTTCCGGCTTGTCCTTCTCTTCAGCGCTCTTTAAAGAAGTTAGAAAGTTCCACATCTTTATGATTTGTTTTTCAGAAATATATTTACCGCAAAAGGTTATTGGCTGCTGTCGATGACACAATTTGTCAACTGGAAAGCATTCCATGAGTAGATTGTGAAACTCATCCAGGTAAAACAACTTCAAACAATCTTTTCGAATTTTTTTATGTTGAATTGAACAAAAAATTGTGTCATGTAAAAAGAGAGATAGCTTGCTTGGGAAGCATGTAGAATGAGATGTGAAATACTTTTGATCAATTGTTGAAAACCGTGCCAGTTTATTTGTGGCAAGGACACATAGTGGTAAATCTTGCAACGCAACAGCTTTGCTTTCTTTTGCTTCTACATCACTAAGACAATAATCTAGTACTTTCACAACATTTTTTTTATTTTTGAAGATAGTTTTTTTAATCGGGGTCTCCTTTTCTGTTAGGATACTATGTGTCTGATGGACTAAACGTTCACGAAGAACCTTTGGTGAAATTTTATTCAATGGGCACTCAGCAACCTCGAAGTTACGTGTGATGGTATCTTTAGCACAATCAACAGAGACATTGGCTTTCTTGAGCAGCTGCAAAAGGATTAGCTTATCTTCAATGCTTTTTTCGATGCTCTGAAGATCATAAACTAAAAATTCACTTTTAACATTGCAGGGAATTATGTTACCGTTAGTAGTAACTAGCAACATTGGTAGATCATTTTCCCAAATCGTTCTGTACAATGTCTTTGTCAAGGTCTTCCAGTATTCCTCTTTGCATTTATCAATGTCAGGAAATTTGCTGTAGTACAAGTCTACAAGCTCCCTTTCTTTCCCTAGTTTATACTTCCCTTTTACTTCCCCTGCACAAACACTTAGGTAATGTATGTAGCATGGCACGATACATCCTTTCAAAACAGTTTCATTCCAAAGTCTTTCTATACTGTCTTCACAATTGTTGCTCCATAGATTCCTTCTTGTTTCAGAGCCGAGTATAAAGTTACCATTCAGTATTGCGGGTATACCGGTCTCTATTGGTAAAGGAAGTGTGCAAAAAACTCCATTCTCTTTTATGGAATTAGGCTTTAAATAGTTGAATTTTTCAGAGCGCTTTACATTCTCACAGTGAGCACATTTATCTAATTCTGATAGCTTGGCTATACCTCCTTTTGGCATTAGACACAATTTTTTCATTTCTATTTCTTGTTGCAGGGGTTTTGGGTAGGGCATGTTAGAAATTCCACATTGTTCAATGATATCCCAATGAAATACACTCACAAGAAAATCTTGAAAAAAATGTTGCACGCAAAGTTTTCTAACCAACATTTTGTGAGAAAATGAGGATAATTCACCATCAGCGAGATAATTTGAAGATTGCGTTTTAAAAGACTCAAAATCCTTATATTCTTTATGTTCGACACCAAACATTCTTCCAACAAACTTCTCACGAGATATCTCTCCCTTTTCATCGATTATAGTGAATTGAATCTCACTTATGTTCTTTAAAAATAAAAGAAAATCAGGTGATCTTTTCTTCATTAGATTACACATTAACGATTCCAAATATTTCAAATCAGTTTCTTCGTGACAGATTTTAGATGTCTTCGCCATTTCTTCATCGCGTAATGGAAACCTGAACAAAGTTTTTCCTTTTGAATCGATTTTGTCAAACAAAAGGGAAGATTTGATATCCTCGTATGGCTCAAGATTATTTCTTGCATCATTATCCATAATGCGTCCAGGGTATTTTTTACTCGCACCTTCGACGTACAGGAGATTTGGGTCAAAGATGCAAAGAACGTCTTTGTAACCTTCAATTGTTGTTAACAAAATAGGACAATCAGTCACTTTAAAAACTGCATTAAATCCTACACCATACTTTCCAGTTGTTAAAGGTTCTGCTCCCTTGTTACCAACCCCCAGGTTTTGTATACCAGTCAAGTCGCTTTCCGAGAACCTACCGTTATTGCACACTAGCAATGCAGGTCCCTGAAGTGGCTTCCATTTTGGACTAAATACTTTTTCTCCGTGATGTGTTCTCTTATCCAAGATGAACTCGATTTCTGAAGCCCCTGCGTCATCTGCATTCTGAAACATTTCCTTGAAAATATCTTCTTGCTCTGAATAACCTTTTAATAACAGGTTTTTGATTCTTATTGTCAGGTTCTCTGATTGCCCAAAATCTCCCCACAGCTCTTTAGAATTAGGTTGTCTCATTGCATGAGCAGCTTGCAATGACCTAATGTTCAAACGATTGCAAGCATGTTCTCGTGAAATCTCTTCATGAACATAATTTAAATCTGTCAACCAATCAACATCCTTATAGCAAAGCTCACTTGAAGGTTGCATCGCACCTGATTTATCTGGTAAGTGAATTTCAACTTCAAGGGGTTCCTTACACAAATGGGGAACCACATTGTGGATAATTGCTTTCAAGACATCATTCTTAAGAGGCAGATTCTTAGGGGTCTCGTCATATACAGCTTTGAGTGTCTCGACATAATCATTTGATGTACAACTTCTTTTAACTCCTAACTCGGCCATTAGGTTATAATACTTTTTTTCACGTAATAAAAGTGGATCAATTTGATAGATAAAACCAGGTACCTCAGCTTCTAAGTTGAAATAAACTTGATTTGGTTTGGCAAGAGATTTTCCCTTTGTTATCACGCATCTAGTATTTCTTAACGCAGCAAAGTTACTTGTATCAAACTGATCATAAAGGTTTACCATTAGATGTATGTTTTCATTGAACAAATCATGATTTGTTTTATGAGCTTCAATTAAATTTTGTAACTGACAAAATATAATTTGGTGTGTCGGTTGTTGACACAATAAAGAAGATATGTTTTCGGGTAGTCTGTTCTTGCAAACTAAAGCGGAACAAGAGACAACATCTTTGAAATCAAGATCGAACATTGTGACAGGTGCTTCAAAGTCCACTTTCTGATCTGCATACCACGTGTAAAATAGGCGATCTGAAGGCTGTTGTAGAATCTCCAAGAATGAGATATTTCTTAAGCTGTTCAATACTTCTGGTGAGCACTTTGGGGTATTATCCATCATTTCCAACAAATAATGTAGTCGGTTTTTTGCTGGTTGTAAGTGACCTTCTAACTGTAATCTTTCAACGGATCGTGCACGCTCAACCAACATTGACCAAGGTAATTCATTGCCATGCATTCCAAGTTTTCTTTTTAAATAGTCAATGTGCTGCTGATGTTTCAGCTTGGGAAATACTTCATCGTTAATAGTAAAGAGTTTCGAAGCCCTCGAATGTTCCTCGATCAGTTCTGAAGGAAGCTTTAAAGTTCCACTTGGCTTTGTAGGAATACATTTAGTAATTCTCAGAATGTCCGCTAAGTCTCCGACAGGTTGGCTTTGCAAGATATGATCAAGTATGGTAGCTTTGACATTGCAATCTATGTTTTCATTTCCAATGTTGTGCAAAAATTCTTCAAAGAAATTCTCTTTAGAAATTGTGGAAAGTGCTAACGTTTCTCCAAATCCAAATTTTTCAAACAGTTTATGTAGCTGCAGAGGGAAGACTAAACATTCAAGTTGATCATCTTGTAAGCTATATAATCGGTTCATAAATGATAGAGCCGCCGTTATCATCTCTTCTGGAAAGTCTATCGGTAATATTCTCAATGCTTTCCACGGTAACCAAGATTCTCTACCGGGAAATATGTCAACGTCACTGCTTAAAACTTTCTTTAGTAAACCCTTTACCATATATGAGATATAACTCTCGTGAAGTTGGTGACTTTCAGGCCATAGAATCGAGACCCAGTCGGTAATAGGCATTACTGGATAACGTTTGCGCACCAAGCATAAAATTATAAAGTAGGCTATGCTCAAATCACTACCCAAAAGATCATTCCAATTAACCATTTGATCAAATTCTTTCTCGTCAGTAGTGTGTGCTGACAGACTTTGCCTGTTCTTGGAGATTGAGAACGCACCATTAACGTGGATTGGTAGGCCACTCATTATAGGTAAAGGTAAGAAACAAAAAATTCTCCCATTTAAGCTGCAAGTATTCAATGAACCATCTTCGGTAATTGGTAAACTAACTCCTCCACACGGTAGAAAACCTTTATTTTTAAGGGAAAACTTGAAGGACTCGCTGGAACCTATTGTCGACATAGTTAACCATCTTTTAGATGAAGAAAATGCACCTTTTGAAATCTTCATTTCTGTTTCTGTAAGTAAGCCTTTGAGCGGTATCTCATATCCCTTGTCGTCCTTCATGAACTTCAATTCTCTGTTAGCAATTTCTACGATACTAGGATCACAAGTTTTCTTTGATGACAATTTCGAAACACCGTACTTGAACTCTGCTTCCATGTTTTCTTCGGGACAGCTGGTTTGATTTTTCAGCTCCCAAACCTCTATACATTTAACATTTTCTGTAAACAGAATTAAGTCATCCAAAGATTCTTCCAACATTTTTAATAACAATTTAACCTCACTGTCTGAATACTCAAACTTCTTGATATCACTCCTTTCCGATGTGTGTTGATCTCTTAAGGGCAAACGAAAGAGAGTACCGTCGTAAAATTTTATAGGTTCTTCGCCAGTAAAATCAAATCTAGCACCAAATATTCCATTAAAAACTTCAAATTGATGCTTGAATCTGCTGTACTGTTGGATATCGTTTGATAAGGAAATACGTATACCTGGTGTATCATTGCTTTGAAGTGCTTTACCCAAGTAATGGCTGTGGGGATCAAATATGACCATACTGTTGCCACTGAGAAAACTAGGTACGTCAGTTAAATTGTAAACAGAGTTGAAACCTAGGCCAAACTTTCCAATCGTCGTTGTATCTAATTCTTTAGAGCCAGCATTTATAGTGGTGATGTTTTCAAAATCTATGTCCTTAAAGGTTTGATCATTATAGACCCAAATTGCTGGACCTTGCCAATATTTCATTTCTTGATCAAATAAATGTTCTCTCATCTTTTTGTTTTGTCTTTTGTCGTACATGATTTTCACCTGCGTCGCTCTGGCATCATCTGCATTTTGTACCAATTCTTTGACGATTGTCAAACCATCCTGATACTCTTCTAATATACGCTTAAGTCTTGATGTTAAAGGTTCTTTCTGTCCCCATGGCTTGATGAAGCTTGAGTTCTCACCACTAAGAAACTTACTAAGTAAACTGGGAACTTTTAACCGTTCAGCTAATTCTTTATCGAATTCATTGCGAAGAACTCTGATACTTGAAAATGTAGTTTCGTTTTTACCACTTTTTTGGTCAACATATGAACATTCGGAGAGAGGATGTAAAGCAAATTTTGCTCCTTCTACCGCTACCAGAATATTAGAAGGACATTCCAAACATTTTGTTAGTTCTTCATTTGCTAGGTAACGAACTACCTTGAGTGAAAGCTCAAGATCCTTTGAAAACTCAGAGAATGACCCTTTTTCATTATTTTCTGCAATACGGTTTAATACGTCGACACAAATATCAAACTTGGTCTGTTTTCCATTTAGTAAGATAAGTGCATCTTCTAAATACCGAGAAACCTCTGGTAAAACAGAATAATAATAAGGCTCGAGGATGATGGGCATGCTGATTACTATCATCTTTTCCGAAAGTATGAATTTATTTCCATGCCAAATCTTCATTCCAGAATCTTTTACAAGTCTTGAAATCTCTTCAGGGTACGGACAAATCTTCTTGTAAATACAAAGCACCATTTGTTTGAATAACCCTCGCTCTTCATCATTGTACTTGGAAGAAATGTTCTCCAAATGCTTTAGCATCTCCTCGACCGTAGGTTCTCTTAAATGACCCTTGAAACTACTGGTGAATAAATCCGTAAGTTGTGGATGTACTACAAGACAAACGGAGCCAACCAATGACTCGTGGTTTCTTGAAAAAATTCTGTTCGGAGGTGCCAGTGATATATTTTCAGTACAGCCATACCAATTTAAATGCTTAGGATATGATGGGGGCTTTTCATTTGCAACTGGGACCCAAGGAAGGTTGTGATCTATCATGTTCCAATCAATTGAGTTGTTTCTTATAATTTGGAGAATAGCATCTATTTTCATTATTATTTCTTTGTTGCTCCATTCTTTATGCTTTTGATGAGTGACCTTTAGTGACTTGTTTATGTCATGTATGTTTATAGCAGAACTTTTCTTCAAACCAAAACGACTAAGCAATTGAACATCATACTTTGAATCAGGAAATTTATCATTCTCACCAAAAAAGACTTCCTTTAAAAATTCAGTTTCCTCAAATACTTGGCACGGGCGTCGGTAGTTGGTGCTACTCGTCCTGACTTCAAGATGAGGCTCGATCTTTGTGATGAATTCTTCTGGTAAATCTTTTCCATCGTTTGCCTTTGACAGCATAAAATCAAAGACTGATTGTTTTTCCTCCTGTGTAAGTGGGTAAGAACATTTTATGATTATTTTTGCACAGACATCGACGTAAGACCACTCCTGTATGGAAAATCTTTCCATAAGTTTTTCTGAAATCAACTTTCTGTCCACAAGGGGAAACATGTTTTCTTCCCAAATGTCTGGAACATTGCAAAGATCGACTGCTAAACAACATTTTGGTGATACATAACGATTAATTGTACCATGCACTTGAAAAAGCAGTAAGTCCATTAAGAAAACGGGCAAATTGACTTCAGCTTCTGCAATGATGTCACATAAGTCTTGTTTTAGCTCAGTGCCACCAATTTCCAAAGCGTTGTTGATAGTTTTTACACCTTGATCTTTATACACATCTTGCAAAATGCTGATGATATTGCTACTACTTGGCAATAGAATGTAATGGTTTGAGTTAAGATGAAACCTAACATCCTCGTCAATTTCATTTGAATCCACAAACAAAACACCGCATGTCCTTAGAAACACATGTACGGTTTCAGACATCTTCTGATTCATGAAGGACAATACCAATGGTCGGTGTGTTTTCGATAGCTTGAGTAGAAATTTTCCACTTCTATTCAAAACAGGAATAAAAGGTATACCTTCGAGTAGTTCAAGACTTCCCCAATCCATTTTTATGTAAGATGACAAGCTTTTTAACCAAAATTCATCCACTTCACAGTCGGGCCACGGAACCATCGTGAGAGTGTTTGATTTCCAAGCTGTCGGCATAAGATGACGTATAGCTGCAATCACTGTTTCCTTTGAGTCAAGAACCATTAGATTTGACTCTCCTAAATGTAATATGTACATCAATTAACATTTATAATAAGGTTTCTGGATGGGAAGAGTTAATAAAATAGAGAAAGATAAAAATAGCTTTAGCTTTGTCATTATAATGCTCGTAAGTATAAACAAAATTATTCCTCAACTTTTTTTTAGAACTCCCGTACTTTAGATCATAATTGCAAAGAACAACAATTTATTAGCACGATACTGATTAAGATGATTTTTCTCAAAGTGGTTTTAAACATCTTGATTATTTTCAAGCTTTTAAATCTAATTATTTAAAAAAAGGATAAGTATTTGAGGATTCTTTTCTTAATTTCTTTACGTATTATAAACTCATAATATCTAACTGGTATACCATTACTTCAACATGTTTATACATGCACAATACACGGTTTCAAAAGAAACCATTGCAGAGTAAGAATGTCTGTACAAGCTTTTTCCTAACACATATGCTAGCAACAACTAAACAACACGATACGTCAAAACTGTGTATTGTCTGGTAAAGATGGCCATCGAAACCGTGTATTGTGCATGTATAATGTATGTACTTTTTAGTTAAATATTTTACCTTGTTCAGTCCAAGTAACCAAGATGTCAAAGACTCTTCCTGTAGGTTGAAATATCTTTGAACTAATAAGCGTTTCACATGAAGGTAAAAGCCTTCCAATATCTTCTTCTTTCGCCAAGTAAAAAGTTTGACCAAGTTCTGATGGAGTCATAGATGGAACCATATGACCTCCGTTTACCAGAGGAAGCAAAGGAGTTCCATAAAAATCTGCCATATCGGAAGGCTGTTTTATAGCAAAGTCAAGAAGCAAAGATTTTTTCTGTATCTCAAATGAAAGGTATTGTGATGTACTGGTTCTCATAACATTTTGAACTGCTTCGCTGGATACCCAGTTCAATGACTGGAAATTATCAGTTATTATTGGATCTACAGAAGCGACATTTTGCCCAACCTTCTCCATGAGTTCTCTAACAACACTACATTGTAATTCTGACGTAAAATCTTCTTCATTCAGAAATATTGCTTCGCCTGGCTCCACCCAACTGCCTTTGCTATTTATATGGAAGCAGGGTGTTTTTTCAATCAATCCATAAAACGTATTCAAAAATATTTGCCATTTTTGATCGATGTATTTCCTGTTAGGCAAAGCTTTGTAGACGATCTCTGATTTATATTCGTTCATAATTAAGAACTGAATTAAGTTTGAGTAAACAAGAGGCAGTAGCTCCTGAATAAGACATTTGTTCCAACTCACAGTTTTATCATTGCTGGAAACACCTTCAGCTATTGTTCCCCATTTTAGGTCTTTTCTATCTTGACCTAGAGCGAAGAACCCGTTGACGTGAACTGGCATTCCAGTCATACCACGTGTGTACAAAGGAAGAGGCATTGCAGAGAATATGTGCCCACCAATGTCGTCTCCCTCCTCGATAGGAAGAGCCACTGCTATCAATGGCGCATAAGATAATTCCTTGTCTGACATCATGGTTACGAATTCTTCATTGTTGCCACAATATCCGAAATATTCACTGACAGCATATGAATATATTACTGTCTTGTGCTTGAAGCTCTCTATCAGCTTGATCTTGTGGCTCAGGTGATGAGTGGCATTGTAAGCACCTTCTGCGACTGATGTCTGCACTACTTTCTGGAACCATTCTCTTTCACCAATTTGATTACTGTCTGCCACCTTAACTGAGTATAGTTGCTCAAGAGAATCTGCCTCGTCTTCAATAACAAACAAATTGATTTCTTCCACTTTCTTCAAAAATATCAAAAGTAAATGAGCTTCCCTCAGAAACCGTTGTATCAGTTCTTCAAAACGCCCAGTGTCATAACAAACAGATGAAAAGATGGAAGATTCTTCAAATCGTTCAGTGTCATTACAAACAGAGGATAAGATAGAAGATTCTTGTCGTAGTGCAAACTTAAACAATGAACCTGATGTCTGTCCATTTTGCCAATATTTTTCACCAAGTCTTCTAAATCCATCATATTCAGCAAAAGTGTGCACCATTTCCACATTCTCCTTTTCTTTCATATCGTACTCAGTGACGTTTGCTTCGAATACATCATAATAAGGATCGAGATATTTCAGTGTTGAACCTCTGACAACACATGGCATATCTATTAAGAAAAAAGTGGTTCAAAAATTATGACAGCATTATTCTAGTGATTTCTGATACCTCTACTAGTTTGTAGAAAACCATTGAAAACTGTTTCAAAAAATCTATACAAAATAAACGTTTTATAAATTACGGATAATAATATGAAGATTAAAGAAAGC